>CM065637.1:9477627-9736951 GCA_033220585.1 Dipteronia sinensis | reverse complement strand
GCTATTGGATAGGCAATCATCGTGGGCAAAACCTCCAGTAGTTCCTAGCTGGTTTGTTAACTGGTGTGAGGCTGAGTGAGCTGATATAGAGGTACTTTGAGCTTGCTCACTTACCACCTCCTTAGCATTACCTCTAACAGATTACATAGAATTTCATCAAAGGTGCTTACAGTGTGTATTGTAAAAAGTCCTTATTGAAAAATTACTATTTATATGATTCTCTATTAAGGGATCATGTAATTGATTAACATAATTGATTTTATGTTAATTTTGGTTGATTTTTGGTAATGTATATAAGACTATGCTTTAAATGAGTTTAGGCTTGTCTTTATGCACTAGATAAACATTCATATTACCGTCCAATGTGGTTCAGTGATAAAAGTGTTCATTTAGTTTGATAATATACAAGTTCGAATCTCCTCTATTGCAAATGGTACATTAAAAAAACATATCATTTCTTAGTTTTTGACCGTTGAAAACGACATTTGACTATATTTATTTCAAAGGATATTAGAACCTAATTACCGATGTCAACTGTACCCAATCTTACCACCACTTAATGCGTCTGATTGTGAAGGAGGCTCATTCACCCTAGCAATGTCTCAGGTTTAAGCGTTGCACCGTAAGTGACTACAAGAATATTGCTCTTTTGCAATGCCATTTAAACGTCACCAAATCTTAATTCTATGTCGTCAAAGGGTTTTAATGACACAAAAGCAAGTGTCTCCACCTCGTCGCCTTAACCATGTCGACACAAAAGCAAGTGTCCCTACCTCGCCGCGTTAACAATGTTGTAGATTAGTATATGTGATGCCTTGTGATCTTTGTCTTCAAAAATTACCTTTTGTAACACATGTATAGTGTTGCTATAAATTAAAGTTTAATTAGTTACCGAAGCAACACTTTTAGCAATACTTGAAATACGTCACATAAAGTAAAATTATTTTACTTTTAGATTATTAATTATATATATTAATTAAATTTATATTTTTAAAATTATATAATTCATATATAGCTTTTATTTATAGTTAATTTGCTTTACATGATATTATTTAATTATTTTTGTTTTATTTATTATTATAATTATCATTATTTTGTTGAGTGCAATATGTTTAGTTGAATACAAGTTCTCAATTAGGAAGGAATTCAAATCTAAAGAAAAAAATATGTACAATATTAAATATTCCAAATAATCCATTACATATGATGATCCAATTGAATTTCATCATCTTAACAATCTTTACCTGCATATCCCTACACAAGAAATATGAAAGTTAGCAAAATAATAAACAAATTAGAAACAAAAACAGCAATCGGCATAACATAAATTGAAATTTACCACTTTTTGATCATTTGATATTTTTGCTTTCTTGTTTACATCTATTATAAAAACATAATCATACAAATGAGAAAACCAGAACAAATCAATTTAACTCATTCAATTATAAGAAATTAATGCTTGTCAATGACAATAAGACTAATCACAAAAAGCTATATTAAATTCAAGACGATAAACTACTACAAATCAACAAACAAAAACTAGTAGTGAATGAAGAAATTAACATAACAGCAATAATTAATCCAACTCATTGATTAAATTAAAATCAAAAGAAAAAATATCACTTAAAATATAAAAGGATCCAGAAATTAACCTCATAGAAGAAATAGAAGAAGATACTAATATGAGAATAGAAAATTGTAAAACAAACAAGATAAATAATTTGGAAAAATAAAAGGTAAGTTTATCTCATGCCAATAGAAATAAATGGTGTTAAAATGAATATGATAGAAGACAATGGAGGAAACTACAAGAAACATCAATTGTTGAATAAAAGCAAATATATATATATATATATATATATATTATGAAACATTCAACTAGAAAGTACGAAGAGTGGTAGAAGGCATACATGTGACTGCCTATGCTTGCCGTAATAATACCATTTTAACATAACCAAAAGAGAATAAGCATAAGCTGACAATCAATCATATACTTTAAAAATGTTAGGAATAAGATTAGATCAACAGAGGATCTGAATCTCATCTGCAGATACCATTGTAATTTAAGGTTTTTTAGAAAGAAATTTTTCTAGATTAGGGTTAACAAAAATAATTCATATATGAAAGAGTGGTAGTAGGCAGGTGAAATACTTAATTTACATTTGTTTTTCAATGAAAAAATTCTACTACATGTAGATATCATTTTCATTATCATGACGGTTAATGGTCAACTCGAAAACATAATTATTACTTTTTGAAAAAAAAATATAAAGCTTACACCCTTCAAACAATAAAAATTAAAACAAGTCCTTTTGGTTGATTATGATATTTCATTTTATCAAAGTTTTAACAAAATAAAATTAATAAAAGATTAAAAATATTATATTTACTTTTTAATTCAGAAAAAATATTATATTTACTTAAAATTAGGATTTTGATAGTAAAAATAATTTAAAAATAATAAAAATTAATCATTTTCATTTGTAATTAATAGAATTATATCTTAAGTGACATTATTACTACACACACGTATATGTCTCACTAATAACATATTTTAGCGAGGTATAGTACATCGGTGAGATAATATTAATGTCGCCATAACGACAACGAATAGGGGAATCCAAAACTCTACAATTGCGTCACAAAACAGATGAAATTAATGTCACTTTGGTGGTATATTTTCAACGATGTCATGCTTAGAGGGTCACCAAATATTGGTTTTGGTGACAGTTTTAATGTAACTAATAATGCATATTTTCAACAACATCATGCATAGAGGGTCACTAAATATTGGTTTTAGTGACACAGTTTAATGTAACTAATAATTGCATCGTTAAAAAGCAATTTACTTGTAGTATATATATATATATATATATAGAGAGAGAGAGAGAGAGAGATATATATATATATATATTTAAGTCAGTATGTGATCGGACGATAAATGTACCTATTTGAGATCTCTATTTCCTAGCTTTTATTCTCGTTTTCGGGCGTATTTTTGTATATGAGTGTTTTTTGAGTCTTGTATAGGTACATATTCCCTACAATAATATTTTGAGCTTAAAGTCAAGTTTGGAAGCTAAAATGAGCAAAACCTATTGGGCTGAAATTGTATAGGCTTGTACTGAACATTCAACTTGCGTACGCCATAACTCCCTCCTCCGATCGAACCACGTTGAGATCTTTACATATTCGGAAAGCCCCGAAAGTCTAGTTTCTAGAACATTTCACGGATTCGATTCTGGGTTTTCTAAGGAAGTTATGGTTGTTTGAGTAACTGGTGCGCGAAGCAGAAAATTCCATACCAGTGTGCGAGGTGACCTATCGAGGCGACCAACCCTCACTCGCCTCACCACTCTCCTCAATCGCTGCCAAACGTCACAGAAGGCAAGGCGACCTTGCGAGGCGACCATTTTACTCGCTCCGGAGCTCGCCTCGAAGCCTGGAAGGGCCAAAATGGCCATTTCATGCCCAAATTTCATCCCTAAACTTACCATAACTTTATAAACACTCTTTTCTTCACAAAAACACAACAGCCCCTCTCTTCTCCAAACTCTCCCCACTTCATCTTCTTCATTTCCAAAGAGAGAAAGAGAGAGAGAGACTTTCAAAGCTCCCATGGAGGAGAACCTCCATGGGAAGCTCACCACCACCATTTCTACACATCCTCTACCACTTTTGAGAGTTGATTGCAAGGAGATAGGAGTGGGTTTTGACTAATTTCGAGCTAAGGATTCATTGAGCACTTGAAGGGATTCTTCAAGGGTTTTGTTTCCTTTTATCTCATCTCTTTGTATTTCATGTTTTCTAAATTGTGTAATTCCCACATGGGAAATATTGTAAACCTATTTTGTGCTCAATATATGTGTTGTGTTTATATTCATTTGGGTTTTGATTTGTTCTTGATATTATTGAGTAATCTCTTGTCTTGATGTGCATGTGTGTGGAGATTGAAAATTGATATGTGCTTATGGATGAGATTATGAGTAGATTAACTAAATCGTAGGAGTAATTGTAATCAAATATCTCATTTGTGTATATATGTCTTTGGAAGATAAAAATGCATTGTATGGATGGATTTGAGTGTTGTGGATTTCGGTTGTACTTTGAAGGATGACCAATCCGGGTACCACCGTAATCACTTAGCTCTAAAGAATAGTTGAAATTTTTCTATGCATGACCATTTTGCTAGGATAGGTTTTGGCTATATGTTCGTATGCTTAATGGTAGGGATTGGAGGAACACTTGCTCTAGCCATGACTTTTGGGGAGGTGAGAAGTGTTTTCGAATCCCTTAGTTGAGACACGAGGCACAATTGCGATAGCCATGACTTTTGGGGAGTGATTTGTATCTCAAATCTCTCAATTGAGAGAACAAGCCCTTAACTTGAATTGGAAGTGCTTAATGCTTAAGTTGGCTCTATGTTCTGGTGCTTAATGTGTCTTTGATCTTAAGACACCGTTGCTCTATCCATGACCTTTGGGGAATGATGATTGGATTTCGGTATTCCTTAATCAATGAATGATTCGTAATAATAGATGATTTGGTTATGGAATCCCTTAATCGTGAGAACGAGCCCCTAACTATTTAGATGTCATTCATTGCCTAACAACAACGTATGTGCACTTATGTATGGTGAGCTTAGGTCCCTTGTGTGATCATTAACATTTATCTCTTCTATCCACCATTTTATTTGTCACTTTAATCACCATTCTCACCTCTCCACATTCCCTTTACTTTAGTTACTTTATTTACATTTCCTTAGCACGCACCGCACCGCATTATGCTTACACTTCACACACACCATTCTCACCACTTTCGCATTCTATTTACATGCTTTCAATAATCACTAGAACTTGAGATGATTGACGGATATCACCTCCCTGTGGACTATCCCCTCGCTTACCGTTTTACTAGTCTTTTGCTAGTTTATAGCACATTGTGTATGAACTTTTAGTATAAATAACTTTTGATAATTCGCAATTTGGAAACGACATAAAAAGCGAGTCATCAGTGCGTTGGATATGGACCATTAGATTTACATATTTTGACTCAAAGTGTATACACTTATCAAAACTTCTCCATAATTAATGGTCAACATACACCGCACCGATATCAGTTATATCAGTGTGCACTGAGAAGAAAAAGACCGTATAAATATATATATATATATATATATATATGTGTGTGTATAAACTGTATCCAATGTCTTAATATATAAAAGTATACAAAAATAAGTATATACTATCTAACTCTTACTAGCTAGTAAAACACTTGTTAATGGATATGGTGCCCGTTTGTGTTCATTCACTTGTTAATTTCCATGTCTCGTCTCTCTCTCTCTCTCTCTCTCTCTCTCTCTCTCTCTCTCTCTATTTTTGCATCATCAAAATTCAAAATGCAAGAACAAAGAACTCACGGAGGAAATTAAAGCAGGTAGGTTTACAATATTCATATGAAGTGCATCATACATACGTACATAAATGAATATATATATATATATATGTGTGTGTGTGATGTATAAAGAATATATGTATGCGATGTATAAATGAATGAATGAGTGTGGAAAAGTGGTAAAAAAGGAAAGCAAGGGATGAAAGGACACGTCAACGGACAAAAAAGGACCAAACGTGACTTATCTTTTGCTATGTCCGCATGGATTTTTTACAGCAAATAAAATGGGTAAGCTCAAACCAATTACCAACCATTATTTTTAGGATAAATTACACTAACTCACTCTCAATTTATAAATAATTACATGCATGTTCAACCTTTGTGTTAATTACACAAACTATCCATGCTTTTCGCTGACTACTATTAAAGCTAATAGTTGATTTAACGTGTGAAGGGTACAAGTATATATCTTTTACATTTGAAATTAATAAAAGAAATGAACTATAATGATGTAGTGTCACCAGCGTTTAATATGGTTCGGTGATAAAAGCATGAGCGGAAGGAAAGGGAGTTGTTGGAGTCATGGCCCCATTCCCTCAATTATTTTTAAGAAATCATTTATAAAAATTTATCTATTTGCCTTTTACTTTTTAAAATTCAATATATTAGCCCTTCATAAATTTTGAAAAAAGGAAATTGTTATATTTTTAACTTTTAATGTCGTTGACTATTGTTGATTAATACATTAATATTGTTAATTAGCTTCTACGATTATTCTTATAAACCATAAATATTAACAAGTAAATGAGAATCACGTGAGAATTAAAACTCTAGTATATTCCATCTTGACTTTAAAATAACTAATGAGATTAGAAGGTAAAGACAGTGGACCCACATGAGACATTTTTTTCTCTACAATTTTATAGTTTTTTTTGTTTAATTATTTTCTTGTCAATTTTAGATTTTTACAGTAAATAGTTGAATTACAGTGTTTCCAAAGATTTGCTATTTATATAACAATTTTAACTATGTAACATTTTATTTGATTATTGAAAAAAAAAAAATTACTGCCAAAATTCAGAATTAAATAAACACGTCGTATTTTATTTTGAATGGTATGACTTTTTTACCATTAAGATATTTTCAATACACCCTATCCGAAAATAAACGTTTCTTATTAAACAGGTTTGTGAGCAAGAATGGATATATGAAAATTCAAACCCCTTATGAAAATGATCCATAACCTACCTGCAATTAAACTCGTTTAAATTTTAATATAAATTAGATATGTATAGTCTTTCTCTCATCATAACGTATTGATTTTATTTATATCAGTTCTACAAATATCAACTATTAAATTCACATATTACAAATATCTTTTTTTTTTTAGTCAAAATCTTCTTAAACTTAATCAATAACTCATAAATGTCGTCACAATCTTAAAAGTTCAGCTCAGTCCCGATGAGAGAAATTGATATATATATATATATATATATAGTGGTTCTTTCTTAAATGGTTTTTTATTTTAATTTCGGTATGGACCTTTATGAAAACACATCGATTTTAATGAATTTTGATCTGATTTTTTTTTTGGGAATGATAAGTTTAATGAAATCTATATATGAACAAAATTTGAGATTTTTTTGAGCACTAGAACTATTTATCCTGCTTTTGTTAAATATGAAGGTATCGGAAAAAATGAGTGAAATATAGAAAAACTCAAGAAAAATATTTATAGTACTTGAAAAATTTTCAAATTTTATTCATAGGTAGATTTCATTGAACTTATCATCCACACATAAAATTCAAATCAAAGCTCATAAAAATCTACGTGATTTCATCAAGATCCTTACTGAAATTAAAATAAAGAATTTCTTATAAGAGAACCATTATATATATATATATATATATATATATATATATATCAATGACTCACAAGTAGTTTATTTAAATTTTATTATATTATTGTGTTGGAACTTAAAAAAGTTTATTTGTATTTAATTTATTATTACGGTAGAATTTGGTTAGTTATTTTAATTTTATCTAATTTTGCTTCAAGTTGTATTAGATTGTTTGTATGATGCTAACTCAATAGGTATTATTTTAGGGTTAGGCTAAAACAACTTAAATTTGTGATTTAAAATTTTGACTTCAACATCTCAACCACCAATGTACTTTTAATATAAGAGTTATAAATGCATTCAAATCTCAATCATTGGATTAAGAGCACATAAGTGGTTGAGATGTTGAAGTCAATATTTTAAGTCACAAATTTAAGTTGATTTAGCTTGACCCATTATTTTAATATTATTTTTTTAGCATTTATTTTTAGAAATTGACGGGTTCCCGTAAACTTGGCAGAACTACACCCAACTCACTAAATCGACCCAACTCACTAAATCGACCCAACTTCACTTGAAAAAAAAATGTTGATGAGTCTATCTTTATTGGATCGAGGTCATTAATGAGTTGGGTTATTAAAATCTAAAAAAAAGAAAAAAAAAACTAGTTTGGATTTGGATTTATCTCTTAAAACATGTTATGACCCATTATTTCTATAAAAAAATTGGACATTTTTACAATTAAATTTTTTTTGATAAACATTTATTTTCAATTTTATATAATTCCATATATGAGTTATAATTTCACAGTAATATACTTGTCTATATTTTAGTATTCATATATATTAGTTTTACATTCATCATGACCGAACTGAACTTTTTAAGATTAGGACGAGATTTGTGGGTCATTGATTAGGTTTAAGAAGACTTTGACTAAGCTAAAATATGTGAATCTAATGGTTGATAGTTGTGGAATTGATATAAATAAAATGAGTTCATCCTAAAAAGAGAAAAACTGTAATATATATATAATTTTTTTAATATCATATTTTAATTTTTCTTATTTTTCTTCTTTACTCAAATCAAATTATTTATCACTAAAAAAAAAAATAATAATAATAGGCTAAATATAATGGGTTCGGGTTACCCATTAAAATGGCAAATGGGTTTGATTTTTCATTTTAAAACTCAATAAGTTAACAGATGGGTTTGAATGGAGTAAAATTTGAGTCGATGCATTTACAACTCGACAAGTATTTGATTCAATTCATTGCTATATCTGGGCATGGATATAGGTGATACCCGAGAGTAAACACTCATATCATACCCGCCTAATTTTTTGGGTTTCATGAGCTAGACAAGACCACCCGAAACCTACCAATTGCCATACCTAAGAAGGAAATTGTGACTTTTCCAATTGAAGGTTGGTCAACGATTAGTCTCGACAAAAGTCAACTAACAACATGGCATTTTAAGTTTTTTTCTCTAAAATTGGACTGGCTTAAGGGGAAAAAAACATCACAAATGATTATATATAGAAAAAACTCTAGGCACATGGGCATTTTAAGTAATTAGCACAAAAATTGAATATGTGTGCAATTATTTCCAAACTAAAGGTAAGGTAGTGCAATATGTATGTGTGTGTATATATAAATATATATATATATATATATATATATATTTCTCTTGAACAATGCTTGGGTACTGACCGGTCAGTATCTAAAATACTGACTCCACTAATGGGAGTGTAGCACGTTGCTTAATTTGTGAGATAAATGTAAAAAAAATTTTAAAAAAAAGGTCACATGCTACACTCTCATTGGTGGGGTCAGTATTTTGAGTACTGATCGGTCGGTACCCAAACATTCTTCATTTCTCTTTAGCCGGTATTTTAAAAAGGGTAGTGTAAGAGCAACTCAAACAGACTCGTTGATTGAGGTTGTTAAAAAAGTTAGATGAGACATATCAGCAGATGTGACTTCAACGACTCGTTAAATAGTATTCTTCAATTGAGAAATTCTTTCTCACTCTTCAATATTGTCAAGTGATTTCTCATTCTTCAGATTTTATTTTAGTACTTTTTATAACCATAATTGTTATACCAATTGTGTCTTAACAACTTTGTCTGATTTTAAATTTAACAAATTTGTCTGATTTTAAAATTTAAATTTTATATTATCATTAAAATAATATAAAACTATTTCTATTTGAAGGGTCTTTTGGAATGACTCTTCTTTTCTCACTCTTCAAATTGCCATATAGGTAAGCAAATTGATATTTGAAAAGTGAAAATAGAAGAGGCTTTCGGGGTTGCTCTAACATTATAAAAGGAAAGACAATTTATATTTATTGTTTTGTTTCTGCATTAATTGTGATTAAAGACAATAAATATAATGTCAAACATACCTTTTATAGTGTTGGGGGTTTGAGGCACATGTTAACACTACCATTTTTAAAATGTTTAGAAATAGCCTTAATAACTGTTTTTTTTTAAGTATTACAACAGCCTTAGTAACTTTATCTTAACAAAATAACATAAATATATTTATGTTTCCTTTTGATACTAAATATGAATCAAACTATTGTTTTGCATATCAAAAGGAAAAGCATAAATATATTTACCAGAAAAAATAGTCTTGTGAAATACTTTTATTAATTTATTAGTGTTAATAATTAATGTTATAGTGTGATGAATGTTAAAATATTAAGTGTGTGGTACCAACTTGGATTAAAATATCACTCAAACTATTGTTTTGCTCCCTAACAGCATTTTATTTTGCTAAAAGTTTCCTAATATGGCATTTTGCCTTTTACTTTCCCTGATTAAGAATCCCTCTTAGGTAATTATTCTTTTGGAATCTCGATAACTGTTTGCTTTATTAAACATGGATTAATTATCAATGCTCTCACCACTTTCCCACTTTTTAATTAATTATATACTTATCTTCAATTAAACAATTCAAATTTCAAGTGAAACTTTATTAACTTTCCAAATTTCATGATCTATTAATGTAATAAACACGTGTTATCATAGTGGCCTCCATCCATCCATATGTTATGGAAATCTTTTTTTTTTTATCTTAATCTCAATTTTTATCTTAATACTTGTTATCAATTATATACTGAAATAATCATTTGTCTGGATGGTTGGGGTCTTCAAAATTGAGCTTCACCATAAGGTTCGAACACTGGCATTGTATGTATCGTACCATATTTACCTATAAAACCTCAAAATGTGAGGGGAGGGATCTAATAGGAGTAGATACCTCACCATTATGAGAGTAATTATTTGGACTCCGTATTTAGTGTTTAATCTCGACAAGTCTTAAGATCATGATTCGTTTGGTGTCAGATTTAAAAAAACAAGACCTATTATACTAAAATAATTAGTACAAAATGTTACAATGTAATTCTGTATAAGAAGTTCATTAACTTTATTAATTAAGCAGCACAAAATTTGGTTGAGTTTGTTAAGTACAATGCTACTAATTAATATATACTGAAAAATCTTAAAGAATATGGTATATAAAAGAGATTTGCAAATATCACCTCATTTGTGTGTAATTTGATATATGTATATATATATATTATATATATATATATGTGTGTGTGTGTGTGTCTCTCATTAGGGATCATTTATTTTAATTTCGGTAAGAACCTTGATGAAAATATATTGATTTTAATAAATTTTGATATGAATTTTTTGGTGGGTGATAAGTTCATTGAAATCAACTTATAAATAAAATTTGATAATTTTCCGAGAACTATAACTATTTATCCAAATTTTGTTAAATATGAAGTCATCGGAAAATAGGCAGAATATAAAAAATTCAAGAAAAATAGTTATAGTATTTAAAAAATTCTCAAATTTTGAACATAGGTAGATTTCAATAAACTCATCACCCAGAAAAAAAATTCATATCAAAATTCATTCACATCGATGTATTTTCATCAAATCAAAATTAAAATAAGAGATCCTTCATACTCATGATAGACTCACTTATACATATAAGATCCCTTAATAAAATCTATTGATTGTAATTAATTTTGATTGATTTTTGTGTGGATATATAATAAGTTTAATGAAACTTATTTATAAATAAAATTTATAAAAAAAGTCAAGTACTACAGCTAGTTTTTTTCAGATTTTATTGAATATGAAGCATCGGAAAATAAGGTAAAAATTAATAAAAACAATCTCGAAATTGTTTACAACAAATTTGACCGTATGGATACAAAAGAGTGTGCATTTGAGAATTCTCTACCCTCTCTCTATAAAGTGTTAAATGAAATAAATTTTGTATATTCATAAAATTAATAACGAGTTATCTTTTAAGCCACTAGTGAAGTATGAAATTACTAAATAGTATTATTTTGTGTACGAATACCCTAATCTCATTTAAAGCTTTCGTAAATGTCTACAGTATAGAAGGAAGGAGCAAATTGTACACAGTAGCTACACTTCTTATCTTCTAAAAAGACAGAAGAAAACAAGTAAAAAAAAAAGAGGGATGTACACACATGAGGCAAAAACCCTAGGATCCCTTTGGAGCTAGCTGGGTCCTACTCCTCCTTATAATTTATAAAACATCCATTCACATTTCACATTCTCTCTCTCTCTCTCTCTCTCTTAACTAGCTCTGTATTAATACTCCTCACTATTGTTACGTATAGAAATGGCAGATGAACTCTGTTTCTCTTTGTTAAAAAAGAAAAAAAGAAAGAAAGAAAAGAAGTTACTGTAAAAGCATTATTGTATGTAGAGAGAGAAAGAGAATAAAAGAGAGAGGGAGACCGGAGGTGAAGAGTGAAAAGACAAGTCAAACGTCAAATCGAGGGTCTTGAAATCATAAGACAGTCAGTGGATGTGTTGTCAATCCATGGGATTTTGTTGTATTTATATATAGCCTGCTCTCCAGACACATAAATTCTAGATATATCAATTTTTATCTATTTTTAAAACATAAAAACCGATTTTTATTTATCATTCAACTTATAATATGTATTATAAACCTTACCTAAACGGTTCGGCACTTGATTCAAACTTAAATACAATTTTATATTTATCTATTAAATTTTAAATTTTAAAAAGTCTCATATCTTAATGTGAGAGTTATATTCTAGATCGTGGTAGAACTCAATTTCGTTAGATCATAATATACTCCTACCCTATAAATACAATTTTATGTTTATCTATTAAATTCTAAATTTTCGGAAGTCTCATCTCCTAACGTGGGAGTTATATTTAAAAAAAAAACCACAATCCAATATGATTCGATAGTAGTAAAAGGAGTTTATCCGGTCCGACAATTTCTTAGGTTTGAATCTGACACGGCATATAATATAATAATATATCTAAAAGAAAATCTAAAAAAAAAAAGGAAAAAAGGGGGAGGCAGGGAAAGAAAAAGAAGAGATAATAGGGGCAGTGTACTAATGCAGTAGTTGCACGTGGTAAGTATTGTCTCACGTGCAGAAGTGGTCCCCTGAAGAAAGGTATTAATTAAGTTAATGTTATAGTTGTTTATGTTGGGCATCAGTCCCGATAACTTATGTGAACCCCTTGCACCCAACCGACACGCTTTCCTATGCTCACTGTCCACTACACCCCCTTCTTTTTAGTTTTTACTCTTATTTATTCTTGCTTTTTACCCATTTTAACATTCTTTTTTTTACTACATGCATTATTTATATTTTATAACATTCATACTTCGATCTCATGGTTTGTGGTTTGAATGTTTGATGTATAAGGAACAATCGATCGTTTGGCTCCAAGTTTATGGCCATCAAATTAAACTAAAGGTTATAAATGATGGCCCCAAGTTTACATTTTCGCTTTTGACTAAAAGATTATATATACTGTATACATACCTATGTATTTGTAATTTGTGTATATAAATAATGTATAATATCGATTCCAATAAGATAAGATTTAAGATGGCATAAAGAATACGAGAACATGATGTGGTATTATAATTTATAATAAGCATAATTTTACTGAAATTAACGTGGAATTTGAGAACAAATTCTGTAAAGGTAACAGTTTATTTTTGGGGCTCGAAATAAAGGGTGGGAAGATGAAGTTAATTAATTCAATTAGTAGTAGTTCTCTAATTTTGTGTGTAAAGGTCTTTAGATGGATTTCACTAACATCGGAGTTTGGTAGGTTTGGAAGGATTTGATTAATATTCAATTATTAAAATAAAAAATTTAAAATCGTTGGGTTTTAACACCATAGTTTTCAAGTTGACAATTCCCACAAATTTCATTACCTTTTAAGTCATATATGTAGAGCCAAAAAAGAAAATGAGTCTTTAAATCACTTCAAATTAAAATAGTGAATTTAGAAAAGAGAGAGAAGAATTTAAATAAGGTATCCGATCCCTAAAAAAATGCATATGACAATTATAATTAGGAACATCAACTAAAACAATAGCAATCAGAAGAAGTTGATCTATTAGTAAGCCTCCTAGATTCATATCAATGAATTTTTAAATTTGAGTCGGATTCTTCCATAAATCCAAAATTTATAATAGTTATACATATAAACAACAACATATGACAAGGTAATTTACTAGAGTCAGCTAACTAAAGTGATTGAATTTCCAAAAGCAGATTCTTCCAACTTGGAAGATCATAGTGTTGCAATCCAAGAGTAATCAAAACATCAACGGTTATATTATCCTCATATATATATATATATATATATATATATATATTGAAAAGATTATCCTCAAATTAAATGTGAGAATTTTTCTTAAAGTATTACACTATTACATACATTCCGGTTTTTTTTTGGAAGATGACTCGAACTACAACCTCTTGATGTATGTGTGAGGGGTTTTACCGTCAGACAAACCTCATTTCGTCAATTTGTTTAGACTGATTTTAAAAACAATTAAAAAAAAGTATATATACTAGTATTTTTGAACTATTAGAAATTAGGATTTAGAGAAAAAGAGACTGTGATTTGAACCCATAAAATTATTGATGTATGAGTGTGAGAAGCATACTTTTTATTTTTTTTTCTTTAAAATATCAGGGTTTAGGGGAGAGGATATACGACACAAAAAACTCACAACTTTAATAGTGTATGTGTAATGGGTCTACCACTAGGGCAACCAAGTTTCGTCAACATAGCACTTAGTTTTAAATTTGAAAAATAATAAAATTGAGTTTTAATTTGTAATTTATGATATGGTATCTAAAATTTATATTAATATTCTTTTTTGAACTATTACAATTAATTTAAGGTTTAGGGAAAGAAAATACTTTTCAAATCTACAATAATCTTAATAGTATACGGTATATGTGTGAACGGTATACCACTAAATATCTAGGTAACGTCTCGTCAAATTTTGGGATATGTTATTCCATATAGTTAATTTAACTTTTGATCATTCATTTTTCCAATAATCCGTAAGCTATAAACTAGTCAGCTAATCACTTTCAATGAGATTTTAGACAAAAGTGTTGTATGTAAATTAGCTTAATTAAATGAGCTCAAATAGATGAATCTGGAATGCTCCATTCACAACCTAACTTCACAAAAATGAACATATTTTAATAACAAAAATAAATTTGATTCCAATCAAAAGTTATCTCAATGATTAGAATAAACTTAAAACATGCGTGTCTCATTCCCAACCTCAAGACTCATTTGATGAAACTAATTTTTTTTTTTAAATATATTATATAATAACAATATGAAATTGTTTATTATAAATATATAATATGTTTGAAAATTTGTCGTTAAATATATATATATATATATAGTCATGGCCACATTAGTGTAAAAAGTCAACACAATTAAGTCACAAAGAATATGATGATTTTAATTAATTGATTTCCATGTAAAAATAATTATTTAGAAAATAAATAATGGATTAAACACAAACGCCGGTTAATGATGAAGAATATGAATAATTTTTAAAATCAAAATATCGTCTCCAAACTCCAAAGTCCGAATTCACTTCCCATCATCATTTGTTTCCCTACCCCATTAATATATATTCTTTTTTATTTTATTTTATTTTTATCTTAATTGAATTAAATTAAATAAATAATTAATTAATTTGAGAATTCACTTATTTTAAATAGCACAGCCGCCCAGAATAACCACCCATATTGCTCTCTCTCTCTCTCTCTAAATATCTAACACCACTCCATCGAGCGAACGAATCTCTATCTCTCTTTCTCTCTCTGTCTCTCTCACAAAAACAATTAACAGTACCATCATCATCATCATCATCTTTTGAAGAACAAGCGATGAAATGAAGTCCATGATTTCTTCTTCCTTCTTCTTCTTCATCTTCTGTTAAATTTTTCTGTATATATATAATTCCCAGAGAATTATATATTATAGTTAATAGAAATTTGACAACCCTAAAAAAGATCATCATGAACCTGGAAGAATCCTTAAGATCTCTTTCATTAGACTACCTAAACTTGCTCATCAATGGTCAAGCCTTCTCCGATGTAACTTTCAGTGTAGAGGGTCGCTTAGTCCATGCTCACAGGTGCATCTTGGCAGCTAGAAGTCTCTTCTTTAGGAAATTCTTCTGTGGACCCGACCCACCATCCGGGCTTGACCCGGCTGCAGCCTCAAGAATGAACCTGGGACCAGGATCACCCGCATCCAGACCCGGTGTCATACCCGTGAACTCGGTGGGTTATGAGGTGTTCTTGTTGCTGTTGCAGTTCTTGTACAGTGGGCAAGTCTCTATTGTCCCTCAAAAGCATGAGCCAAGGCCTAATTGTGGTGAGAGAGGATGTTGGCATACACATTGCACCTCAGCCGTTGATCTTGCTCTTGATACTCTTGCTGCCGCCAGATACTTTGGTGTTGAACAGCTTGCATTGCTCACTCAGGTTTCCTCTCCATTATTCTTGTTGTCATCACCCACAACACACCACACCACTTCTAAAACTTGTCTTTCAAAAACACACACACTCTCTCTCTCTCTCTTTATGTTGATTAGTGTGTATGGAGTCATATATATGTTTTGTTGATTTTGGACATTAAGACAATTACTTTCTTTGGTCTTTGGGAAGTGGGGTGGGATTTTTTGAGATTGAGTTTTTTCCTTTCTTTTTTTGTGTATAGTAATATGATGATGAAGTGAAGTGAGATGACTCAAGTTGGCTTTTTTATTTTTATTTTTTGTTTGAACAATTTTTCGTACAATCTTCTTCTCTACTTGAAGCGGTTGGATTGATCTCACACAGCAGAGGTCCAGTACTTTTTTCTGCATCTGATGAAAAGCTAGCCTTCAAATTAATTAAAAAAAAAAGTTATATATTATCTCAATTTTTGTATTAAGTTCGTGAGCTCTTGTTGTCACTAGTACTGTCGTTTTCTTCTTCATCTGTTTAAGAGTTGTAGCATTTTCTTTGGGTGGGGAGGTTGATTGGGTGGAGTTGATGTCAAATAAGATGAGACTTATCTTGATTTCATGTGTAGTACCCTTTTAAGCTTTTCTTGAGTTGGGGTTTCTTCTCTCTATCTAAAATGTTATTGCACACTCAACACTTTCTAAGTTTAGATCTTGATGATCTCTAGTCATGTCTTCCACAGTAAGCATACCAAGTCTTTCCCAAACATTCACTTTCCTCATTTGGGTTTGAGATTGGAAAAACAACACTAACCATTTCTACCTAATTAAATACAATTTTTGCATAAACATATATCTAGCAATAATAATGCATGTGACATCCCAAAAAAAGTTCCCTTTTTTTTCTTCTGTTTTTTTCATTCTAATTTTTTTTTTAATTGTAAAAACAGAAGCAATTGGCAAGCATGGTAGAGAAGGCCTCAATTGAAGATGTGATGAAAGTACTTATAGCTTCAAGAAAGCAAGACATGCACCAACTTTGGACAACTTGTTCCCACCTTGTGGCCAAATCAGGCCTACCACCAGAAGTTCTAGCAAAACACCTACCCATCGATGTGGTTGCCAAAATCGAAGATCTTAGGCACAAATCATCACTTGCTCGTCGATCCTTAATGCCCCACCACCATCACCACCACGATCTCACCGCGGCAGCTGATCTCGAGGACCAAAAAATACGTCGAATGAGAAGGGCACTGGACTCATCCGATGTCGAACTTGTCAAGCTAATGGTAATGGGAGAAGGGCTAAATCTTGATGAAGCATTGGCCCTTCACTATGCTGTTGAAAATTGTAGCAGAGAAGTGGTCAAAGCCTTGCTAGAGCTCGGTGCAGCCGATGTTAACTATCCGGCTGGTCCGGCGGGGAAGACCCCACTTCACATAGCAGCTGAAATGGTGTCGCCTGATATGGTTGCTGTACTTCTCGACCACCACGCAGATCCTAACGTGAGAACTGTCGATGGAATCACTCCGCTGGACATTTTAAGAACCCTAACATCTGATTTTCTATTCAAAGGAGCTGTCCCGGGGCTAGCACACATTGAACCAAACAAGCTTAGACTTTGTCTGGAGCTTGTTCAATCAGCGGCTTTGGTTATCTCTCGCGAAGAAGGTATCGTAAATGCGCCTTGTTCTACTGCTATATACCCGCCGATCATGAATAGCGATCATCATGAACATACTAGTAATAGTTGCAATAGTGGGAGTAATCTTAATTTGGATTCAAGATTGGTTTATCTCAATCTTGGTGCTACAGGTACCGCTCAAATGGGATCATCGAGAATGGACGGTGGTGATCATGATCATGATAACAACAGCCACAATAGCCAAAGAGAAGCTCTCAATCGACATGATCCAACGACAATGTACCACCACCACCACTCTCATGAGTACTAGCTAAGCTAGTTAATTAATCAACTATATATATATATATATATATATAATCTCTCTTTCAATATATATATATATATATATATTTGTCCATTTATGGATGATGATGAAAGACGAGCTAAACAAATTAAAGTAGTTTTCATATTGATTGATGAAAGCTCATGGAGATGATGATCATTAGATTGATTATACATACGCTTTTGTCTTTCTTTCACTTGTTATTTTCGTTTTCTGTTGGGTTTTTTTTTTTTTTTTTGGAATTTTTTTTGTAGGATTTCAATGATCTGATTCATGATATGAAGTTGCAGTATCATTGGAGATGGGATGTGGGGATGAGACAAGGAGAATCTGAGATTTGGTCTTGTGAGGGACTGAGAAGTGGGAAGAGGTTTGGGACTTGGGGGTGATGGAGGAGAGAGAGACGCAGGTCAATCTTTTCAAACCCGGCCTGTCAACTCCTTTGTATTTATTGATAACATCTAATATCATCGCCTATATTTATTGCCACCTTTTATTTTCTTGTCCCCCCACACCCACCTCCCCATTTTATACGTATATATATACACAACATCGATCTATACATAATAATAATATTTATAAAGATACTAATCGTCATATCAATATTATCAATTTTAAATAGGATAACGTAATTAAGCAGACATGGTAGTGGTTTTTCTTTTCTGTGGGTTTATATATATATATATATATATATATATATTATGGTTTTGTTTGGACACTAGTTATAGTACTTGATACCCTTGAGAGCAATGAGCTGTCTCTTCCTTTTTCTTTTCTTTTTTGTTAGCATTCATGGGGTTTTGATTTGAAAAAACTTGATTAGCAATATGCCAATATATATTTTGTTCAATTATTATAATTAATTATCGAAGAAATGAAGTTTGGTTGGTATGGAGAAATTGATTGGTTGTTGTGTTGCATGAATGCAAGATTGAGGGTGACTACACACGACAGCTTAAAAAAATGGTATTATCTAATTGTGGGGATTCCCATTGATGTAATCTAATCCCCTCTTTTTGTCTCCCTTCCTATTTTGGGGTTGTTATACTTCCAAAAAACTTACAGCTAAACCCTAGCCACCCAGACTCTCTTCTTTTAATCAAAAGCTATCTAGCTGTGGCCATGTTGGTCTGCTCATATCCTTCAACAACTCCATATAATAATCTACCATCTATACTTCTTCTTCTTCCTGTCTTTTTTCTATAGTCTACTCTTTCATTTATTTGGTTTCAAATTTTGTGTAGCCAAAAATTGCCTACCTGCATTTTGCTTCACTTAGCTCTACGTCTTTCATTGACAACTTCGTAAATATATATTGTTGTCTTTTTTTACTTTGTTTCTTTGTCAAATCTAGTTATTAATAGCAAACATCCTTATTGTGTTTTGACCTCAAATCTCTTATCTTCTTCTTTTTTTAAGGCAGGAGAAAATATTATTAGGTAGAATATTCACTAGAAATTATTGCAATAAAAGCAAGAGGACTAGAGATGAAAATTCTTTTTTGATTGGGGATTTAATTCAATTTGTGTTTGTGTAATGTGTATTATATATATATATATACTGAATATATCACTCACGCACACCAGCATACCGGACTGATAATTATTAGAAGAGTTTTTGGTTTATGTTTGATTTCTATTATCTTTCAATATATAAAAGCTATTGAATTACTTGTTACCAGCCATATCCCACTGGGATACAAGACTTAAAATACAATTTATTATGAGTTATTAAGATATTTTTTTTCTATGTTTGTATGAAAGCAAAATGTGTATAAGATTATACATTATACTCATATACAATGATACATCGATCGTTGATAAGATTGTATAACCGTGTCGGATGAAAATTTAAACTAGTTCAAATTTATTAATTATCATTTGAAAAAAACAGACAACCTCATGAGGTTATATATCATGACTTGTGATGATCGACCATATCTTTTAGTACGATTCTAGACAAGTTAGGCAACATTCAAGCTACTTTATTAGGGTTTAATTTCCATATCCTTCTTTGATTGCCAATGGAAGGATTAACTAGGATTCCATTATATTCTTCCAGTAAAGAATATATATATATATATATATATATATATAAATATATGGCTATACTTATCAATGGACATTCATGATATGCATGTTTGATTTATGATGAGATAATAAAACTAAATGACAGATCCTCAATAAATATATATATGTATATATATGTATATATATATATATGTATGTATGTATATATATATATATGTATGTATGTATGTATGTATATGTATGTATGTATGTATGTATATGCAGTCATAAGTCAGCTGTCTAGTTATTTTAGACTACACAGGGTATTCTTTTGGATTTGCCTAGTATTTACTATTTTTTTTTCTTTTTTTTTTAAGGAAATAAGCCTAATCATTTATTTTTTTTTTGGGCTAATTTTGTTACATTATCTCCAAGTTATCTTTCTTTTTCCACCTCACCTTTTTCTCCTCGCCCTATCTTGATTCTATTTAGCCCCGCCTGGATGATTTGCTCGGCCTGGTTATTCTCTCTACAAATGTTATTGTTCTTGGAAAACTTCTTTTTGTGGTGTTTGAATGTATATGTGATTTGGTATTTTTTTTTTAGGATTATTTAATTTTTTGTGAATTAAAAAGTTAGAAAATTGTTAAAATATAATTAAAATCTGGAATCAGTACTTGTTGGTTTGGTTGAAACAAAAAATCTATAAAAAAAACATAAATTTGGACTACAAAATCGAAAAAAATAAAGCTCGATTACATAAATATATCTCGCAAGACTTATCACATTTTTTTTGTTTCAATTGAAACGTCATTTGTGTCTGACGTATTTTTCAAACAAGCACACTTTTGATGTTATTAAAACTCAATTTGTTGGTAAATCGACTCATAGAATTGCTAAAAATTTAAAGAACTCCTTTTTTATCTGTGTTTAAGCATGAAGCTTTGTAAGTGTTATTCCCACGATGTGAATTTTATTTTGAAAATGGTGCTGGAATTTTTTTGTTTGCAAAAAATAAGTTAAAAAGAATACTGTTTGGCGCATTTGGGAAGCCTTTATTGCAAAAAAAACGAACAAATTGTAAAAATCAAAATCAAAATAACAAATTGTAAATTGAATATTGTATTCTTGTAATTTTTGTTCATGACAAGATTGAACTGGTAATGGAAATAGACAATTTTAAACTGCATTATTGTTGAGTATGATGGATTTAGCATATAAGCCGACAAGATTTTTATCAAGTGAAAGTGCCCTTTTGATTATTATCAACATTTTCTACCATCTTCTTCAATGAGTAAATCATTTCAGTGGAAAACAATATTAGAAAATACGCGCTGTACGTAGTGCTCACAGAATTCATTCCCAAAAATATATTAAATATTGAACTACTGCTTGTTTGATCTCAATACCGTATTGACATTTTGACAGAGCAATAAGGAATTTATTTGAGATCATAAATTTTCTGACATTGATTTAAATTTGTATAGTCTGCCTTCCCATTCTATTTCTATAGGAGTATGTTATTTTTTGATATACTATTGGATCGAGTTGGTTATAGATTAAATTTAACTATGAAAAAATTAATTATATTCATATTTGATGACATGTGACAAGGAAAATTTATTTAATACAGAAAAGGAATTATGCCTAGTGTAGTTTGGTGGTAAATGGTATATATATGTGTTGATTCGTCATCTATATACATATAAAGAAAAACCAGTACACCTAGTAGTAAAGGGTTACTTAATGAGAACCTAAAATAAATAAAATAAAATCAAAGGAGGAGAAAAATAAGGTAAGACAAAAATTTATCAAGTGGCTCTTGCAAGTAGCTAGTTTATTCACCTTATTATTGTGGAATTATCCAAATATGATCACCAAATTATCAATAGTTCAGTGAATCCTTCTAGAAACCCCTTGTCGGCCAGATTATCTAAAGATAGATAATTGAAATTTACTATTAATTGTCTAGTTTAAGGGTAAGCAACTTGAAAGAGAGGATCTTCTAAAAGTAGCAACGTGCATATATATATATATATGTATGTATATTTGAATATGAATTATTAGGGTTTTCTTTCGTACATGATTCACCATTTATTTCATGTGATAAAAAAGTTTTGTAATTTCGAAACCATTAATTCAGCACGAAAGAAAACATACAGGATCCTGTATTTGATCAGTACTGTTGTATATCTTAATATGGTTTTGGAATTGTAAAGAGTGTATATTGAAGTAGTTGTCTGCAAAAAATGAAGAGTAGTACGTACAACAAACCATCCCATATAAAATATTAGTGAACTTCCTTTGAAGCATCAACATCACCATTTTTGTTATGCAACCCTTTTCACTAGCAAAATTAAATGTCTACCATCATGACCTTGGTTGAAAATAATAATAATAATAATAAAACAAGTAAAAAGAAGTAAGTCATGAAAATCAACAACTAATGGGTGGTCTATATTTTTTTTCTTACTCCAAAAAATGAGAGTTGATAGAATTTAAAGTAGAAAACATAATATATAATAATTTGCACTAACTGCTGAACTTTTTAGGATCAATGCAAATTACATGATTTAAAGGGTGTTTACGGGAGAAAACTTTCCCAATTTAAGTTATCCACTGATGTTAATTTAGAGAAAATTATTCTTAGAATACAATTTGTTGTCATTATCAAGACGTTTAATTATATATATATCTTAAATGGCTGTCCGGCTCGATCGAAACAGCATCATAGAGATTGATTGCAGAGTGTAATATATCTTTTTGAAGTCTCTTTCCAATTTTAAGCTTGATTTAAATAATAACCATTCAAGGAAGTACTTGAAAGTTCAAAGTAATATGTCTCCATAAATAATATCATAATCATAGAATCAACTACCTTTGTGGCTTCTTTTTTTTTTTCCGTTAAAGTATTACGATAACTATTACCATAGGACTGTCATGACTTGTCTAGATTAAACAATACTGATCTATTCATGCCACACTTTTTAAAATTTTGATTTAATTAAATAAAATTAAATGTTGTTATTAAATTTTTTTGATTTATTTCCAAAACTACTAATTTTACTTATTTTTCAAACTGAATACATACCATATATAATATCTCTATCTCTTATCTATTATCTCTGTATCTGTATACATCTCTCTCACATCCATTAATTGATTTATTTATTTTTTTCTTATTTATTTATTTTTTTAGTTTTTTTTTCTTATTTCATGATGAAAATGAAAAAATAAAAAATAACATGATACTTCAACACAACGACAACTTGATATAATTCTAAAGAAAAAATAAACTTCAAACTTATTTCCAGAGAATGAATTGTTTCCAGATGCTTACTATCATTGCCATACAATTCTTACTTTATGTCATTCTCAGACAATTCTTCAAGATGTTTGATATCGTTCTTAGACAATTCTTCTATATTCTTGATATTTTAGATGTATGTAAGAAGAAGATTTTAGGGTTTAAGAGTTAATTTTTTTTTAAAGAAACAGATTACTGGTTTTTTTTTGAAAAGGAATATGAGATTTTAATTGATTTACTTTGTAGAAGATTTCTTTCCTAAATTGTATGTCTCTTTAAGTAATTTTGATAAAAGAAAAAAAAGAATATTATATATTTAAAAAAGTGAGACATGAATAGATCAATAGGGGGTGTACCAATAGCACCACTCTCAAGTTAAAATGTGATGTACAACTGCCTTTGAGGCTTTAACCACAGCATATTGTACTTCAAATGGCCATCAATATGATTAATGTTCGACGGAAGCTGGGGTGGCACTATAGTAAGTCTCATATACATACATTAATGATCAGATTATAGCTTCATGCCATGCCAATTCCTCCTAAAAAAAAAACTATGATTAATGCTTGAATTTTTTCTTTAAGCAGGCTCAAATATTCAATTTAATTATTTTTATAAAAAGTTTATCTTCATTTTTAAATTTTAATAACTAATGGCAATATGATCTTTTTAATAGTTTAATTTCAAACTTCAGGAAATATCGGTATTTACGCCTTTTGAAAGACCTCATACATTGGGTTTTAATTTTGATATACAATCAAATGTTTATGTTTTTTGTCGGAATGATAAGTTATTTTTGGAGTAAAATAGGGATGTATTTACCTAATTTCGAAAATAGAGGGTTATTTTATATATATATATATATATATATATATATATATATATATATTTCAACCTTAAGATGTTTTTGTAAATATCCCAAATTTCTTTTGTAGTGCCTCACATAAATGTTGTGAGAAAAAGGAAAAACAAGTGCAACATGAAAATCCTAATGATCACTTAATTTTGTAAGGAAGCAATTGTATATGAATTTATTTTAGGATTTTTAGCTCTTGAAGGGCTCTCACAAATAAAGGGACAAGTTTTTAATAAATAGACTTGTGGGTTGTTTGATGAACTCAAGTCACGGTTGGATACAGAACTTGACATGAAAGATTTTGGAGTTTCTAAAAGATCGTTGGGAGATCAAAAGAGACTCGTCTTTTAGAGTTTTAGTAGAGAATTTGTGAACAGTATTATAGTATAAATGTGTTGTTAAGAGAGCTTTTGTTAAATGTGTCTACAAGTGTGTAGAAAACAACAAAGAGCAAAAATAAAACTCTAATAAAGAGAGCTTGTAAGGTAGAATGATTGAGATCTAGAGGGAGATAAACTTGTGACATAGAGGTAATCTCTTATATCTTGATATTATCATACATATCTAGTGGAATGGGTGACCTTCATAGATATAGTCATTTTGATGAACTATGTAAATTGTTTGTGTTGTGTGTTTGTTTACAGTAAAAATATATAATAAAACTGTAAAAATAAATAAATAGAAAGTTTTACAAACACGACATCTTCAAGGCTGTACACTCCTTTCAAAAACAAAATAATAGTCCGTTTCTATAAAAAAAAAGAATTTTTTTAAGATATCAAATAAAATCAGATTCCATTTGATGCAATTGGGTGTTCATATGTATCTCTTTTACAATTTATATTTTCAATGTCTTTTGTTAATACTGTCTCATGACACACGTCCAATATATATATTCTATTGAATGTTGTTTCTTGCATGGGGATCCACCCTTCCTCTAATGTTAATTCAGTGCTAGACAAGGTAAAAAGGTTACATAATTGAAAGCATATATTGAGTGGAAGCCAAAGTAAAGAGGACAAATTAAAGTAAATACACCACTGAAGTTGAAAGATGAAGAAGCATAAGCGCACATATTATTTTACAGAAACATAAATAGACAGAGACATTTTAACAAACACCTTTGATATATATGTGCTCTAATGAAAGCCAAAGGCCCCCTCACATCTCTTGCCTAGTCAATACTCAATAGTCAGCATTATTATAACTAATAATTCATAACTTATTTTTAAGGGTAATAATGAAAACTTTCTTTTTCCCCACTTGATCATCTATGGATATTGAAGATGCTTTGGTAAGTTTTCTATCATTCTACGCATTTTGCATTTGGCTAGTCTTTTCAAAATCAATTACTTGGAACTACTTTAACTTTGTGTGTACGTACTACATTTATTACATTTATTATATATGTAATGAAATTGATAAGATTCAGTTCACACTAAAATATATTATAAAAAGCTAGATAGGTAGACAAGCTGAGGTTGATCCATTATTGGTTTGTCCTTCACATTGTTGGTTCGAATCTATCCCCCACCTCAAATCCTGAATTATTGTAATATTTCAATAAAACAAAAAAAACTTGATAAGTAATTTGTGGGTTATGAGGGTTTTCTCTTACATCAGTTGAAGTAAAGATTAACCTATTGTATAAATAATTAGAGATCAGTATTAACCCATGAGGTTGCTTTAAAGGACAAAACTATCAAAATTATGAGGTCCAATGAATCAAAGCGGACAATATCTTGTGCACAGCGGCCTCGTGCGTACATACCATGAAATTTTGATACGTGAAGTTAGAAGTAATCCATGGTTTTACTGCAAATGCAAAATTACCGAGATATATATAGAATGGAAAGATAAAAGCAAGAGGAGGGTGGCCTAATAATTGAAAATAGGGCCACCGCTTATTAATTTAGTATTGAGTTGTATCAATCAGGATTCAGGAATCTGCTTATTGAAGTGGCTTTCTGGGCAGTTGGGTTGGGACACATTTTACTTCACATGTGCCAGACCCAAATCCGTCGGAATTGTGTTCTTGTTTTTCTTTTTTTTGGACTTATTATTAATCATGAATGATTGATTCTTTTTAAGTACAATTTATCCTACCACTATCATTTTCAACTTATAATATACGGATTGGAGTTCTTTTTCTTTTTCTTTTAATAAAGGGCGAAAATCATTCTGTTCTCGGGGTGATTTGAAATTATTATTATTATTTTTTTTACCAATATTTATGTTTTTGGCTCACGTAGTCTCTAAATTATTTTAAATACATAAATTTGGACCTTCTGCTCTTATGTTAATCAAATTTAATGATTTTAGGGTATTTAAGTTTTTTAAAGACATAAAGTCATTGTTCGCGTAAAAACAAAAAAGGAAAACCATACAATAAAAAAATAAAAAAATTAAAAAACCAAATGAGACTATATAAACTAAAATTTGTGATGAATCTTTTTATTATTATTATTTCACCATTCAATCATCAATGTTCTCTTGATCTAAGGGTTGAGAATGGATGCTAACTCAACAACAAAAAGTAAATAAATGGTTGAGGATTTAAGATAATATGTGAAGTAGAAAGATAGAAAAACATAGGAGATAGGACTCAATTATTGGTGAGGGGATTCAGAATGCAGAGCCCAATCTAATGAAGCGCTAAGATATTGGAATAAAATGGGCGGATAGTCAGCCCATTAATATCGGGCCTTGAATTTTATAAAATTATGTACACACAAAAAAAAAATTTAGTAATATTCGCACCTTTCAAAAACTGTATTTATACCGCTTTAATTAATTACAGATATTGCAATCTAAAAAAATTATCTACACACCCATTTTTTATGAGCAAATTACATAAACTATCCTGACTATATGAATAATTACACTAAAATTGGTAAAAAAATTTCATAATGATATTAAATTCTCATTGACCCGTTGACTATCATGGAAAAGGGACAATGTCTGTTTTCCCCTTGTTCTAGTAATTCGAAATATTATATAAATTGAATGAGATTTTTTCTTTATAATCCAATTTTATCTTTTCATACTCTTTTTCTAAATACACTACACCAAAAAATTTAAGATTTTGTTTTAAAATCTGACGAGACTCCATTTTTTTTCCAAATTTATCCTTTTTAGTATTTGAAACTCATATTTTTGAAAACACTCCATCCAAAAAAAAAACCTAAATTGTTTTAAAAAGATTTCTAGAGATATTTCATTTTTATTCAAAATTATCTTCTTTTTTTCTTTGAACGGTGAAATTGGGAAGTTTAATTTTAATTTATTATTATTGTTTTTGCTTCATTATATTATGTGGAGTTGATTTAGATTACTCTGCAGAGAGCTTTAAACAAGTTACTAATCTTCAAGAAGCTTATCATTTCAATTTAAATAGATTTAAAGTGTCGTTATGTCTCTTGAAGTTGCTTTATTGTATTCATTGATTGTTTAGATGGAAAATAATAGTGAAAGAGACTTTGTGCAGGTGAATCTAGACATGACGCCGGTTCCGGTTCCGGTCCGGTTCCTCCGGAACCGGCCTTTTTTTTAAATTTTTTTTTTTATCATATTTCATAAAAAAAATTAGTCATGTAAAAATGTAATTGGTAAATGTATTTTATTGGGTCACCCGCAAAATAAAGTTAAATAAATAAATGACAAATTAAAAAAATAAAAAAAAAACAAAAAAAAATAAAATTGGCCTTGCACTTAATTTTTACCACAATTAAGTTGTCTACGTATCCTCTTAAGGGTTTAGAAGAATCAAAGGCCACGTAGTTCTCTTACCTTTTATTGTAGATTTGGACTTTGGAGTTTGGAGATCGGGATTTGGCATGGAGTCGTGGACTAATCGTTGCCATGTTCATCCGTTCGACTTTCAGCCGGTTCATTATCTTTAAAGAAATCGTATGATTCCTCTTGATCGATTTCTTGTTGTCTATATTGAGCTTTCGTCCAATCTTCAACACAAGCTTGTATCTGAAGTGATTTCGGACTCATAAGAGAACGTTTTGGGTCTAAAATATTCCCACCGGCACTGAATTGTTGTTCTACCGCCACTGTAGAAACTGGTGTTGAAAGGATTTGTTTGGCTATTGGAAAGTACCTTTCATGCTCTTTCCACCAGTGTAAGATATCAAATTTTTTATCTTCGGTGTCTTCTATGAACCCAAAAGAGGTACTTAGATAAGATTCAAGCTCGGAATATGTGGTGGAGCTTGATGAAGAAGAACCTCGTAATTTTTTGGTTTTTTTTGATAAAAGATTATACCCTAAATTAACAAATGCAGAGGATGATGATGATGAACGAGATACATTTTGAGTTTGTGGAACATCTATGTTCAGTGATGGACCGTAAACTTTAATATATTCATCATATAATTCATATAATTCATACAATAATGTCTTAACCCTAGCACAACACATATCAACATCATAATCTATTTTTAAACCTTGTTAATAATAAGCAGAAAGATAATCAGGCAAACTTTCTAATCTACAACGTGGATCAAAACACAAGGCAATCAAATAAATATTTGGAAACTCCTTATAATATTCTAACCATTTATCCTTCATAGCAGTAACAGACTCATGTAATTCTGAGTCGGATTCACAATGAGCAAATGCACCAGCAATATTAAGACTCTCAATAATAAATAAATTAGTTGTAGGATAATAAACACCAGATAAATTGTTAGTAGCAGTATAAAAAACTTTTAACAAACTACAAACATTGCTACAAGCATCCCAATGACTTTGATAAAGATTAATATGACTAACATGATATTGAATAAAAGTAACTAATAAATCCATATATTCATAACTTCTAGCAAGCAATTTATAAGTAGAATTTCAACGTGTTGGAACATCACGAGGAAATCTAATGACACGCTTATCATTTTGTTTACAATATGCTGCCCATAATTTCATTACAGAAGGATGTTTCCACAAAAATAGAGGATATCTTTAATAGGTTGAATAAACTGTTCAAGAGTTTTTAATCCTTTTTGAACACATAAATTGAAAACATGGCATGCACATCTTTGATAAAAAAAATTACCACCAAGATAAGGTTTGCATAATTCAATTAAAGCATGAATAGCAGCGGTATTGTAAGAAGCATTATTAAAACCAATTGCAAAAATTTTGTTCTCAATTTTATACTTTGTGAAAATAATTCTAAGATATCTAAAAATATTAGCAGCAGTGTGTTTTTCATCAAAAACTCTAAATGCAAGAATTCTTTTTTGGATAGTCCATGCATTATCCATATAATGGCAAGTGACACATATGTATGAATGCATTTGCCAATTATCACTCCATATGTCGGCATATACGGAAACACGACCATTATATTTTTCTAAAAATTTTTCCAACATTTTCTTTTCTTTTTCATAAATGTTTTCAAGTGCTTCTGTGAACGTGGTTCTAGGAACACGACATGCAGCAGGATTTAATGCTCGTTGACAATAATTATTAAAACCAACATTTTCACCAAAACTAAATGGTAAGTGTTCTACTGCAACCATTCTAGCTAATTCTTCTCTATTTTTTGCATCACTATATTTAAATAATTGTTGGTTAGGGGTAGCGTACATGGGAATTTGAGATTGTGAACTCGATTTGGCTTGTGCATCTGGATGTGAGTTCGTTATATGCTTCCGAAATGACCCATATCCTCCAGATTTGTGCCATTTAAATACTTTTTTTTGCAGTAATTGCAAATCACTACTGTGCTTCCATCTTCATGCGTAACTTTCTTCATATGGAGTACGAATAAATCAGATTTGACCTGTTTCGGTAACTTTTCTTCCATCTGTGGATAAAAATCAAAATCTTGATGTGGGTTGGGATCAGGCTCATCACCATCATGGCCAAGATCAGGCATATTTTCTGATTGACTTGTCAAAATATGGGTGACATTGAGATCGGGTTCAGAAATTCTAAGAGAGGGATGAGAATGAGATTGAGGAAAGTTTAGACCTAAGTCTTCAGCATAGACTTGTTGTTGTAGATACTCGTGATAGGCACGGTCGTCATGACCCAGATTATCCGTCATACGACCCTTACCTTTCATCGAAATGGAGCGTCTAGGAGCGTCACCACTTCCACTTGCCATTTTAAAAATTGAATTGTCAAATTCCTTGAACAAAAAATGTTAAAAAATTGATTTAAAAAATGATTAAATTGTTGGAAATAAATTTGGAAGAAAATTAGAAACTTAGTAGTTAGTAATTGCAATTTGCAAATAAAATATATTGTAAATAAAATAAATTGGATATAAAATAAATTGCAAATAAAATAAATTGGAATATATAGCAAATAAAATAAATTGTAAATAAATGAAATTGGAAACTTAGTAATTGACTAATTGCAAATTAAATAAATTGGAAATAAGAAATATTGCAAATAAAATAAAATTAGAAACTAAGTAATTGTAAATAAAATAAATTGGAAACTTACTAACTTAGTAATTGCAAATAATATAAATTGAAAACTTGGAGACTTGGAGTTTGAGAATTAAGACTTGGAGAATTGGAGAATTGAAAGTTTAGAGAGAATTGAGAATTGAGAATTAGAGAGAATTGAGGAAATTGGGGTGAGGAAAAATGAATGGAGAGGTAGGGGTATTTATAGAAAAGAAAATGAAAAGAAAATTTTTTTTTAAAAAAAACAAGGGAACCGTTGGAGGCCAACAGTCCGCTGACGTCAGCAGGCCATTGGGCCCAACAGTTCGTTTAAAAAAAAAATTTAAAAGAAGAACCGGGCGGTTCGAACCGGAACCGGAACCGGAACCGGGCCGGACCGGTTCCGGTCTGGTTTTGGAACCGAAACCGGTTTTTCTGGTTTCGGTTCCGGTTCCGGTTTTCTGACGCCGGTTCCGGTTCGAACTTAACCGGCTTCATATCTAGGTGAATCCGGTGCTAACCAGATTAAAGTATACTCTTGTAAGTCTTGGAGCATCACTATTCGTTTGTGCTCTCCCCTTTATCAGTCTGGAAGAAGCCCACAAGTCATTCTACCCAACAACCCCAAAATTGGGAGGTCGATCCATTTTCGTAGTTTACAATGATGATTCAGTAAAGATCGTTGTAGAATTAAACAAAATTTGTTTGTTTCTTGTTATAAATTTTTAGGGTTTGTGAAATGCAAAAAGATTTAATAAAAAAGTAATGTTTCTAACAAAATTGTTTTAGATTGTTTTGCCCTATTTAGTAATTTTAATAAGGATACAGTTGTCATATAATAAAAAAAAAATGGAGTGTAGAAAGGTATTTAGTGGATTGTTAATAGCATCACTCTAAATAAATTAATGAATTAAAAATCAGAAAAAATATGTATGCAACAAAAATCAAATAATTGTAACAAAGAAATCAGAAAATTTTGAAAAAATATATATAAAAATCAAATAATTAAAATAAATCAGAATTTTTTTTATAAAAATAATAATAAAGTAAAATGATCTCTCCAGATATCTATGGAGATCAAATGGAGGAGAACTTGATCTCCATTAATCGAGATTTTGGTTCCAGATCTTCTCTAAAAATGGAGGAGATCCGCATTCTCCATTAATGAAGATTTTTGTTCCGGATCTCCTACAAAAATAGAAATGATCTAGAACCACATTTCAAATGAAGAATCTTTATTATATATATATATATATATATATATATATATATATATGTTGTTTTCTAAAATTTTTAAACATTTTTTATTTTTTATTTTTTTTGGATGAGAATATGATGGTAAAGAAGATGAATGGTGGAGTTTGGTTTGTTTACACTTACAATTTTGTCTTTGAAAATTGAAGGAGGAGATGAAGCAGATTTTTTTATTAATATTATATTTAAATAATAAATTGTTATGGTTGATGTGGCGATATGTTATTGGACACATTTTTTCATTTATTTAATAATATTGAAAATAGTTAGTGACTAACTGTTGTTAATGGTTAATCAACCGTCAGTTAATAGGTCAAGGGTAAACTAGTGTTATTATAATTTTTTAACAATTTTAATATAATTATACATATAACTATGATAAGTTTATGTAATTTATCCATAAAAATGGATGTACAAATAATTTCTTTGGGTGTCAACATCTACAATTTTTTTTTTTTAAGTCATAACTTTAGGATTGGAAAATTCCATCTCAAAATTCGAACAACTAGCCTTTCATTAAAATCCAGACAACAATCTCCGCTCTCCATTCTTTCATAAAATTGATTTTTCCATTATTAAAAGATGCCCAACTAATACAATGTTACAAACTACCACCGATAATCATTTTATACACAATTATCTCACAAAATCTCAAACCCAACTAAGTAACCACAACACAAACGAAGCAAACCCAGAAGATTTTTTATTTTGCCATCAACAAATACAATATATATATATATATAAGTGAGAGAGGAAAGCATCAGTAACTTGGAGAGAGAGAGGGCAAAATGTAGCTTGTTTGTATCAATGGAGTATGGGAATGAATTATGAAGAAAGCCTATTCCACCTTAAAATTTTCAACTATTCTTATTCTAACCCACCCTGAGTTTTCAAATCCGTAAAAGACAATCTAGGAGAGGGTCTGGGCGGAGTCTGAACTCTGAACAACTTTCTCTATGGTTTCCTTCTTTTTTTTTTCTTCTTTTTTAATTTCTAGCTTTCATTTTAATTTATGATTAATTTAATTTCTATTGCAAAGATCGTAATGACTATAAGAATAATTTTACCTTAAGGTATTATAGAATTTTAAAATTAATAAGAATGTAGGGTACACAAACAAATTTTAAGTGGTACAAATAATCGTGGCTCAAAATAATAATTAAGAGACTTCCAAACACATGTTTTTGTATTTTTTAAAACATAATTTTTCTTTTTAAAACTGAGACCCTTAACATTTTTACCTTAATATTTCCAAAAATTACAAAAATGTTAAATATAAAATAAAACCCAAAACCATATTTCTCTCTCTCTCTCTCTCAACCAATAGTCAGTCTCTCCCTCTCAACCGTTGCTTGGCCGCAATGAGGAGCAAAGATATCCCTCTTATTCTCTCCCGCTTGTCTCTCTCTCTCTGTTCGACCTCTTTCGATTTTGGAGGTGGTGGTTGTTATTGATTTCGATTTTGGGTTCTCGATTGTGGGGTTTCAATTGGGCTTCAGTGGTTTGATGATTGTAATGGTTTGATGTTGGAGATTGGATTGGGTGTTGGAGACATGAAGTTAATTGATTTTTTTCACCAATATTTTTCATCAGATGGAACACAGTTCTTTCACCATTTTTTTTCGAGTTAGTTTAGTTTATTTGTAGAATTATATATGCTTCTTTTTGTGGAATTATTTGTGAAAGAGATTTGGGTTTTCTAAGTTAAGATTCTGTTTTGATTGAAATATGGTAGGTGTTGGGTTAATGATCTGAGTTGAATTTGATGATTGATGATCTGGGTTGGATGAACTTCAAACGGTGATGGTCTAGGTTGGATGATTTTCAAAATGATTCATAATTTTTAAAGTGGAACTTCCTTTACTAATTGGTCAATCACTTGTTTTGATTGAGATTATATGGTGATTATACTCATGCAGCCAATGTAGTACCAGTGTATGTTGTGCCAAACAACAGTCGAACATAGCATTTTCAAGTAAATATTACAATCAGTATAGAATTAAAACTTTTATCCATAAATTGTTATTACTTGGAGAAATTCGAGTCTTAGCAGAATATGTTCAAAAAACTACATGCAAGAACAATGTATGTTTAGCAGTGTATGTTTTGTCTCAAAGTTCCAGTGTTTCTGTCTTAACAAAACATGAAAGGACATAGTTATTATTTTTTTTATGAAACAAATATGATATATTATCTTTCAATTACAATAATTTTCGATTATTAATTAAGGATATTTTTTAATCACAATAGGGACATTCTGGTCATTTAAATATCTTGTCCAGTCATATTCTAGCCATACCAAACATATAATAATATAGTTAACAGTTCTGTTCTAGACATTCCAAACATAATACAGAATAATTGTCTCATCCCCATACCAAACGCACGCCTAGGAACAAAAGTCACAGAATCACCCCCAAAAGATAGAAGGAGACCACAAGATAATAAGCCCCGCATCTGAAAAAGGTTGGCTCCCATCATTTATCCACCCAACCACAAATGCAGCATCAGACTACTAATATTGAATGAATACTTATCGTGGACCAGTTGGGATATGAGTTGAGCTGCCTAGTATTACTCTTAATAAATATTTATAATTATTTTTTACATTCTTAAAAAAATTAATTAATTAATAAATTTACACTCTAAAATCATTTGACCTAGAAAATACTTTTTATGTAATGCAAGAAAATAATCATATTAGTAAGAGATTTTTGTTCAATAAAGTGTAGAGTGGAAAGATAAAATATCAAAGCAAACACAAGACTTAACATGTCTACTGTCTAGGGACTAGGTGATGATCTTATTGCTTTCGTTATCAAATGTTATACCATTCTAATCACTTGTGCTATTGTGCATCCCAATTGCCAAGTGTTTTGGAAATAAAATCACTTTTAACTAATATTTACAACTTGGCTTCTCTTAAATCTTATTAGACCAGAGTCCAGGAATATTCTTGTTTGAAATCCAAAAAGACTGAATATACCACCTCCCAATATGGTTTGGTGACAAAGGGCATTCATTCAGCCATTTTCCAGGTTCGAGTTGTCACACAATGCTGGTGGAATATAAACAAAATGAATAAAACATCGATACAACAATATATCATATATATCATACAGTTCGATTCAGACTTGGTTTGAACATGTATCAACAGTTGTACAAAATTGTCAATGATGCCGGTTTCTTTATGCCTTTGACAATAACATAACTAAAGCGTATCTTTTCTGGACAAATTGTATACCTACTTGTACAACATTCTCAGTTTCACACTATTCTCCGATCTTCTTTCAATTTTATTTTAAATCTTTCTTCTCCTCTCCGCCAAGTAAAGAATCCAAATCCACTATTTTTTCCTGTTCATCCACTTTTTTATCATGCTTTATTCGATATTCCTTTTTCTTTTTTCTTTTTTTTTTTTGGTTTAAAAAACCATGCTTTCCTTATATTTCAGATGCTTCACTTGTCATTCCAGCACTCTTTTTTTCTTTTTCTTTTTTCTCTTAACCGCCCCTAGTTTAAAGGGCAACTTTAGGATTTTGTAGGCGACTCCCATGTATTATATATATATATATATATATATATAGTCTTTCTACTGTCAGTTCGTTCTGATATAAAATATATCAAGACGAAGAATGTGGACCAGAGATTATAGAAAAGTTATGAAAAGTGCATACACTTTTAGTCAAAGTATGTAAATCTAATGGTCCACATTTTTCGTCCTTATATATTTTATATCAGGACGAACCGATAATGGAAAAATTATATATTACAAAATGCACAACTCTCGGACACAATGCTTGTATATACATATATATATATATATAAGCATTAGCAGACCCTTATATATTCCAGCATAATTTCTTCAAAATTTGTACAGAAGTTTATTGAACACAACAAGTTCATTGTTTCTGCTGAATCTATTGCAAAATGCACAACTCTCAGACACAAGAGATTCAACCACCACCAGGTTCAACCCCCCAACACAATAAACGCTAGTTTCTCCATCTCTCTCTCATGGTTTTTTTTTATTAGAATCTCACTATAATATTGTTTTCTTCTTGAAAGGATATCCCACCACTGAGAATCAGCCCACTGGGAAGAAGATGAAGTGTATTCCACAGACAAAGAAGAAAGGAGATCGAGGAGATCGAGGCTTCATTCAAGGATGGTAAGTCTCACACATTCAAATGAAATTTTACAATCAATAATAGTGATATTCACACTTAATCTAATCATTGTGCTGCCATTTTCTTCTTCGCTTCCCTAATTCTTATTAAATATTGTTTCTACTGGTGCAGCCTCTTTGCTCTTTGCTGCTGTTGGCTATGTGAAGCTTGCTTCTAAATGATGATCCTGAACAGCATGACTTCTATACGTATTGACTAGTATTTGATTATTTTTCTACTTCTTTTGTAAGCGTGTGATCATATGTTGTAACAAATATAGCAGATTGCAAAAAATGGTGTACTAAATAACCTATATCATTGTTAATTTTTCTTTTTATTTTTTTGCGTAATAGATGTTCATCATATATGTAAACCATGTTATTTTCTTTGTTAATTTAAATACTCTCCCAGTTCTACCTACCTGATTTCTACTTTGCTAGATCAGCTGCAATTTGCAGAATTAAGTTCAAGTAAAAATCACAGTAAAACATTAAGGTTGCGTTTGATTTTTCGTCTGAAGACTGAACAGTGCTGAATTATACTGAAAACTGAATAGTGACTGAAAACTGAAACTAAAAAACACGTTTTTTTTTCACTGAAAACTGAATATAAGTAACAAGTTGTTTGTTTTTTTAAGTTACAAATATCTTAAAATAAATACTTTTACATCTATGCCCTTTCAACTATTATTTGTTATATGTTTATATTTTAATATATTAAAGACAACTAAAATATAACCCTTAAAGTATAAAAATTGAACAAATTAATTGAAGTTTAGTTTAAGAAATAACAGTAGATTAGAGTCGGTCATTAATAATCCGTACAATATTTATACTATATATGTGGAATAATAATATAATAATAAATTTATAATGAAATCTATATCTCTATCGATTTTTTTTTATGAAAGTGGCTACTAAAGTTTTTTAAAAGGTGAGAAGAAAAAAAAAATATTAATACAGTTAAGGGGGTAAGAGAAGAGTAAATTGGAAATAAATAAGATTTGTAAGGATAAATTTAGAAGTAATAAATTGATATTTATTTCGGTCATTTTTCATTAAGTGAAAAGTGAAAAAATTTCTTTTTTTATAAAAAGTGGTTTTAGGAGCTCATTGGTTTTATAACTTTAAAAATCAAACGAAACAACTTAATGACACACATCAAGTATCGTTAAGTGTTCAGTGGAAAAATCAAACAGGCACTAAAGTCTTAAATCTGAATTTATCTCATCTTATATCATATGGTGAACTTGAATCTTTTTATGCGAATTCTCAGATGCAATTTGACAGGTACAATTTATGTAAACAACAAATGCAAAGGAATTTTTACTTTGGTAGAAAGAGTGTCAAAGGGCCAGAGAAGTCAAAAAAGAGAGAAAGGTAGATCAGTCCCAAACTGGAATTTAGAAAAGAGGAGAAAGAAAAGGAATAAAGGAGATCAAAATAACTCACCATTTAATTCTAACGAGATTCATCACTCCTCCTCATTCACAGCCTAATTTGAGCATTTATCTAATGCTTATACTCTAAACACATGAAAAGAACCTTACCCTGATACTCGATGAAACCCTAAAATAGTTCTAATTATCATGTAAAACACCTCTTAGAATCAATAATTATACAGTCCTAATCCTTAGCTCGCAATCCGTGTAAGTATAAAAGGATATCCAAACAGAATCGAGTTCCATGTTAAATATTAAGATCCTTTCTATCCAATTACTTTTAATTAAACAGAGTGACTAAAGGGGAATCCATTAGATAGAAGCAATATCTTTAAACAGTTTATGGCGCAAATTATTATTGTGATTTGTGATCATAATACAACATGATATCTTATATCCTGCTACTTCTCTCCAGTACAGCCCAGATTTTAGAGCTCAGGAAGATCAAAATGAATTTGAGAAAATGAGAGAATAACAAAATGCATTTAAATTGACAATATATAAACAAAGAACTAACCAATATGGGATACTTCTTAGACGGTATCAGACAAAGGGAAGAGCTTTTCTAAGATGTTATTAGATAGAATTCTGTTGGGGTCCAACTCCTTTCGGGCTTTATTGTAAGAATCCACTGGAAATCGTTTTTTTAGCCTTTCCTGGAGGGCTGCAAGCTCTTCCTTGCCCTTTGGAACCTGGACAGAAAACGCAAGTTTACATGAAAAACTAAAAAAGTAAAAATAAAATAAAATTAGCATCTTTTTGCTCATGGTTTCTCAATAATTATACTGGAAAAATTTAAGTAGAGTCATATTAAGACTTAACAATCTGAACTTGGAACTAAAAAGAAAGTTGATTTACTATTATACAAATGAGTCCAGATAAATTATAAAAAAATAAAAATATTGTGTAATGTTCCTTGAACACCACTGCTCATAGAATAACAAGAACCGATATAAGAATTTTTGAGTTTCATGAAGATATTAGAAATTTTGCATTGAATTTCATGGGTATCTAAAGTTTCAAGAATGTAGTGTGGATTCAATTAGATAGTTATTGTCCAGTGCCGAAGATATTATGAGGTTATTGTCTTTTAGTATATTTAAAACCAAGTTTACTAAAAGACCAAAAAAAAGGTTAAATTTGAAGCGCTCCAAATTCACTGAATGACAAAACTGCAAAATAACAGCAGAATTGTGTCCGCACTGGATAAAATTGATAATTTGAAAACCAAATCATAAGACATTCCATACTATGTAAGATTGCTTATGTTGATTTAAAATTTGTGAAAAGAGAAACTAAAAAGTAAATTATGCCAGATTTATTCAATACCTCAATCTTAGCCCAATGCTCATAAGCAGAATATCGATCCCACAACTGAGATTGAGTCAGATGCCTGTAGTGGAAGAATTCTTCTGTTATTTCCTTTCTCTGACGAGCATCCATGGTGGGTAGGTACATGATTATACCAACCTAATACAAAAACAAAATAAAGTTTGATAGAGTATTATGAACAGTTAAGAACTTTTTTTTCCACAGTAAGAACTGCCAATCAAAGACCACAACAGTCACAGACATTTAGCACATCATTAACACTCAGTCAAATAGCAAAATATGGCAGACCATAAATTTTTGTTTCATTGATCTTACCCATGAGAATATGTCATCTTCATCTGAGCTATAAGCTGGACTCATGGGACTCTGACTGCGTGCTGACCATCGCTGCTCGATTGGAGCAGGTGCAGGTACTTCTTCCTTCTCTATGAGTTTCTTCAGCTCTTCTATGTATTCAAGGTCTTTCATGCTTGGCTTGGCAAAGGTTCCACCAGGAAAGCAGGTTTCTGACACCCATTGCTGCCCGCCACAATCAAAGCCCAAGATTTCATCAGCCCATCCCACTCTGTACCCCTCTGACTTCCTCCAGAACTCAGCCTCCGCTTGATTAACCTTTATGACATGGTCTTTGTTGAGAGGATCAAGTGCAAGCAGTTTATCTCTTAATTCTGTAAACGAAAGCTCATTTATAACTTGTTCATTGTTTTCAGGAGATTTAGCTGTAATTTCATCAGCCCTGAAAGTAACTAAAGTAAGAGTTAAGTGGCCGAAATAAATGAATGAACATAACCATGATGACAAATCTTGGAGTAGATAAATGAGCTAAAACTTTGAAAACAGAGGTTGATTTTGGTGTTGGCTGGTTAAATCATTGCACGTTGGGTTGAATTTGGGTTTAATTCTCATTTTAGGGAAGTGTTAACATGTGCCCCAAAGGAACAAGTTAACGACTAAAAATTTACTATAATAGGAAACCCAATAAATGCAAAATCACTGTATTGATTGTCTTGTCTCTACCTATGCATTTATTAAGTTTTCTATTATAGGAAATTTTTAGTTGTTAACCTATGCCCTAAGGGCATAGGTTTAACACTACCTCTCAGTTTAATCATATTAGGTAAAGCAAACAGTTCTGACTGAACTCTCATTTTAATCATATTAGAGGAGTGTATTCAATTAGGATTTTTGATGACATTTAAAGACATTTTTTAAGTGACAGATTTTCATGGATTTCTACGGACTATTATAAATCCACATGGACTTTCATTGATTTGTTTAGACATCTATCCCAGACTTGTATGGATTGGTTTAGACATATATCTCAGACTTTCATAGATTTGTTATCTCAGACTTCTATATAGATGGATGAATTATACAAAGTATATGACCCAATCAATCAGCTGAAGAGAAGCTCCACTTCAAAGCTTAATTTTCACAAAGATCTCAACTTTCATGATAAATCCAAAAGGAAAAAAATGAATACATAAAACTTCACGTACGAATAAACGTTGCACATTAAAAAAAAAAAAAAAACTACCGGCAATAATTTGTACTAAAGTCAATCACAAATGAAAGAAAGTGACGTAGTTTATAACAATTTTCAAAGCAAAATTAAAAGGAAAATACTCAACATTCATAACTCATCTTCATTGATTCTCATTGTTATTCAACTAATCATATAAACAAACAATAATCAACTAATCGACTAACTAAACAAAGCTATACATTAAATATTAAAAAAAAAAGCATAATTTTGCCACAACTGACCACCCTTTGATCTACGATTTTTAATTTATTCTCTACAGCTCAAAATCTTACAAAATTTGATATGGATAATCTACACATATAGAACATACTACAGTAAAATTATCAATCTAATCCATGGTCATTTGTATATGAAAACATTCATTCTTATCTTGTTTTCCGAATTTGTCCAGCAAAAATCAATATTGACCTTTGTCCACTTCAAAAATTATAACAATTTTTAAACTCAATTATAAATCACGAAATTTTGCAAAATAATATTAGACATAACATTATATCTACATATAATTTTTCATAATTTTCTAGATAGAAGAACTCATCCAAATAAATTTACAAATTCTGGCCATTTGTCAAAATAAAGGGGTTCCAGCAGATCTTTGTATATTTCGAAAACACATAAAATCTAATAACCGTCACTATCTATTGAATAGGCTATAAATCATCCTCATGGTCTCTACTTTCATCAAGTTAAGCATATCAAGAATCATAACCTAGCATATTCTAAAAGTTTAACCATGAAAGAGATAAACAAAGGAAAATAGAAGCAACGAACCCTAGCAACAAGAAAAACTCAAAATCCTTGGGGAGAAGGCTGGGTTTGTTATGGCATTTGATATTTATACTTCTCACCATCAAGTCCACCAAAATCCATGACTTAAGAAAATCCTTTAAAATCTAGTCCTAATTGAATACACCTTGATTTTTGTAGACATTTTTAAAGTCTCAGTTCAATACACTCGGATTTCGAAGGCCTCTTTAAAAATCCATAGAAATCTGAATTGAATACCACTAGATTAATATAGACTCTTTTAAAGTCTTTAAATGTCCGAATTGAATACATCCGGATTTATAAAGTCTTTAAATGTCCTCGAGAATTCTAATTCAATACAACCCCCCTTAGCTGTAATTTCATCAGCCCTGAAAGTAACTAAAGTAAGAGTTAAGTGGCTGAAATAAATGAATGAACATAACCATGATGACAAATCTTGGAGTAGATAAATGAGCTAAAACTTTGAAAACAGAGGTTGATTTTGGTGTTGGCCGGTTAAATCATTGCACGTTGGGTTGAATTTGGGTTTAATTCTCATTTTAGGGTAGTGTTAACATGTGCCATAAAGGAACAGGTTAACAACTAAAAATTTACTATAATAGGAAACCCAATAAATGCAAAATCACTGTATTGATTGTCTTGTCTCTACCTATGCATTTATTGAGTTTCCTATTATAGGAAATTTTTAGTTGTTAACCTATGCCCTTAGGGCATAGGTTTAACACTACCCCTCATTTTAATCATATTAGGTAAAGCAAACAGTTCTGACTGAACCCTCATTTGACCTTAAAAATATAGGACAAGTGATACTTACAAATTACAATGATCACAAATTTAGAAGTAAAGAGAAATAAAGAAATGAAAGCAATTTTGAAACCCGTCATTTATATGGTTCACAATTTGATTATCTTCCACTGTGCAAGAAAAGTTTGGAACTATTTTGATTCTGATACCACATTTTACTCTCACAAGGCTGTTCAGGCTGAGTTAAAAAGTAAAAGGGCAAACAAAGATCATTAGAAAAAAAAAGTGAGAAGAGGAAGAAAAATGAAGAACCAGTGTTGTGTGTTAGAGAGAGAGACATGAGAAGAAGACAACATGTTCAGCTCATCTAAGCTTTTATATGGCATAAAAGAATTAGTATCACCTGTTACCTATCCTTGTGCCCCAATCTGAACACCTAGAATGAACAGCTAAAGACAACACGTGTACCTGTACTTTGTGAGGCACTCTTTGTAGAGGTCTCGAGCATCGTGCATGGCTTCATCCTTAGTATATTTGGGTTTAAATTTGGGTGGACCCTTCCATTTGGAAACAGGGTTGCACGTCACAACCACAACACTATCGGTATATGGAATGTAAAGATACTTCACGTGCTTATTCTCTGATAGCAGTTTCCTGCAAACAGAAAGTTACAAAAGTTTCGACTTTTCAGGAACAAAAGTCCTCCACTTATTATTTAATTTAACATAATGACATGCCAAGGAGAAGAGGAAGAAATGTATTCTACAAAGGACAATCAAAAAATATGAAGCATCTTTCACTTTGTTTCATCCCTGAACTTTGGATTGCTCTGCACGATGTCGATAAGTACACAAAAAATGCAAGTAGAACACGACCTTTTAAAAATTGCTCATATTATGATGCAACACAGGAATTAACCATTTTCCAAATTCTTTAAACGCATCCCTTGTTCTTGATCCCAAATTCAACACGTTTAATAAAATTATAACAACAGATCCTCCAAAATCATCCAAATTATCCCCAACATAATAATCTTGTGAGGAACTCAATAAGTAATCAATGATCTACTTGTAATTTGCAAAATTGATTTTGTGAAAAAACAAGGAGCATGTATGGCTCAGAATATAAGATAAACTGATATAAGGGACAAGCAATTACTTGTGGTTTTTCTTGATCTCTTTTATGTTGGAGAGAGCTGTGTGCTCTACAAGCTCTTGTCTCTCAACACACTGAAGGGTGACTTCAGCAACCACTCCAAGGCCCCCAAGACCACAACGAGCTAGATAAAAAAGCTCCGGATCTTTCTCTTTCGAAAGCTCTATTGTTCCCTTGGCAGGAGTGACCAATTTCATGCTGATGACCTGCTCATCAATAGGAGGCAATTTTGCACCGGTACCATGTGCACCAACCTAATATCAAGTACTTACAGAATTAGACATCAAATTTAAACTAAGACTAGAATTATAACTTGAAGACACACAAGCTAAATATTGCATTTCACCCAAAACTAAAGTTTGCCAGACCATTTATGTCAGTCAAACACAATCCATTGAAACTTGAAGTCTTGTTGAAGCGAAAAGAGCAATCAATCAATCATTCACATATAAGATTTGATATGGTTAAAAGGGTGTTTCAATTGCTGATTAGTTGAAAAGTAGGAAATTTAAAACAGACCCAAAGTAAATAACCTGAAGGATGCCACCAATTTGCTGCTCTCTAATAGAGGCAAAATTCTGAAGAGTGAGACCATATTCTTTGATCTCATCCACCAACTGCTGAACTCGAATACCAGCCTGAACCCTCACTCTCTTCTTCTCCTTATCCACTTCCAACACCTTATCCAAGAGCGCCAAGTTGACCATCCCGGCCCGGGCCAGCCCGATTCCGTTCGGCGACAGCCCGGACCCCACGGGCCGGATCTTGGCCCGCTTCTCATTGGAGTCCTTCACGAGATTCTCCAGGTCGACGATGGTCTCCGGCTGGTGGAAGTTGCGGGTCTGGACCTCGTGGGTGCCACTCCAATTGGAGACGGTGTGGAGGTCTTCGGGAAGAGGAGCGTAGCGGAAGATATGTGCCTTCTTGTGCTTGGCATTGTCGGAGAAAGGGAAGGAGTAGTAGGTGGCGGCGCCGCAGAAGGCAAGGAGGGCAGCGTAACCGACATACTTGCGGAATTCGGCGTCGGAGGAGGAGGGAGGTGGGGATGTTGTTGAGAGTGTACGGATAATGGAGGGTGATGGATGGTTGGTGATGGGTGGTTTGAGATTGAGGCGGTGGTGGTGGAGAGATTGCAGTGTGCGTCTGAGACGAAGAGATGTCTGCATTTCTTTTATTGGAGGTTTTAGGATGTATGTATGGGTGAGAGTTGAGAGTTGAGAGTTGAGAGTCGAGAGAGATAAATGATTTTAGTTTAGATATATGGATCATTTCTTTGCTTCTTTTCACAAAACTTTACCTGCTTTTACATTCTCTCCTTTCATCTGTACTATCTCATAATTCATTTGCTTCTTAAAATTCAGGGTGATTATCAATTTAGTCCTTCAGGCTGATTATCTAATTCAATACCTCTACAAGACTACAACTGTTATGTTTGACTAACGGTCGACTATACGATGGACTTATTTGATATATTTTTGAAAAGTTAGGGAACACGAATACTAAACAAGCAAACATGTTTAAAAAAAAATGATAGTTCGCTAAATGTTAGGGACGAAATTAATAATCATCCTAAAATCCATAACACTACACCCTTATGGCCTTATCAATGTTTTGTAAGTAACACTATTTTTGGACAAGACTTTTGTTCTGTTTTATACATATTCGATGTATTATTTTTTAATCCACAAAAATATTACCTAAGCACATAAAAACTATATTTAAGTCTTTAAAAATGAGTGTTTTTCCTCATTCTCTCCATATGAATGTTTCTCCAACTCTTCAACTACCTAAAAAGTCTCTCAATATGAATGTATCTCCAAGTTTTCAACAATGAGATTTTTCAACTACCCAAGTAGTGGAACACATGTTTTGTTAAAATTTAGAGAAAATTGGGTTTTGTAAAGATAACTTGAGAAAAATAAATAATAATGGTGAGAGAAATAGAAATATGCAAGAAAATGGAGAATGTGAAAATTCACATTTTTGCCGGTTCATTTATTATGATGCTAAAAAAAAAACTCAAATTATCAAGTGTACTTTGGTTAAAACTTAATTATAGATCTTTTTTTCTTTTGAGATCATTTTTATTATTATTATTTCAAATTTGTATTATATGTCTTCTTTTTATTTTGGTTTCCAAATCTGTTATCCAGTCAGAAAATGTATGTCTTTGTGGATTTCATATGGATCCGGCTAAATAATGTACGGATGGAACCAAATCAAATTTCTAAATTTTCAAAGGGGGGACCGTAAGTCTGCAATTGAATCAAATCGGATCGGAAGCAGTTCAGGTTTGAATACAAGCCTTTGTTTCATAATACTTACATTGATGTTTATATAAATATTGAATCTCTCATAAATGATCCCTTATTTTAATTTTGGTAAAGACCACCATGGAATTACATTGATTCTAATAAATTTTGATCTGAATTTTTTTTTTGTGGATGATAAGTTCATTAAAATCTACCTATAAATAAAATTTGTGAATTTTTTAAACACTAAAACTATTTTTCTTGAATTTCTTATATTTCACCTATTTTTTGATGTTTTCATAGTTTAAAAAAAATCGCTAAAAATAGTTTAAGTACATGAAAAATTTTCAAATTTTATTCATAGGTAAATTTCAATGAACTTATCATCTATAAAAATAATCAAATCAAAATTCATTCAAATCGATGTGATTTTATAATAGTCCTTAACGAAATTAAAATAAGAGATCTCTAATGAGAAACTCACTATATATATATATAATGTATCCAAATAATATAATCTAAAGTTTTGTTCCAAAACAAAATCCTAAAATAAGTGGTAGGGATCATATATTCATATGGGACCTTAAAACGAAAAGTCATTTAACCCAGTTGATTCCACATTATAAATGTATAGAAGATGGAATTGGCTGGAAAAGAGGTTGGCCTGTTAACAAGTCAATATCATGCCATCATCAATATGAAAACCAACAAATTAAATAATGGGATAAACTTTTCATTTGCTTCAGCATTTTTGAAATATGAAACACAACTACTTACTGATGAATTTATGAGTGATTGTGAAAGTTGCAACACAGTTAAATCAGTCCAAACTCCAAGGAAGCTTCCACTGTCAACTAAAGCTTGCGAGGAGCAAGGAGGTCATCTCGTACATTTCATAACTCCAAGGAAGCTTCCACTGTCAACTAAAGCTTGCAAGGAGCAAGGAGCAAGGAGCAAGGAGGTCATCTCATACACTCCATTCTTCTCTTTCCCACTCTCATATGAGCATGTTATTTCTCTCAAAATCTTTATCAGGAGAAGATAAGAAACAAACATATGTGCCTGATGATTCAAATTTCCGATAAGATATTAATGATATGTTAAAAATTATCAAACTCCTGAGGATTGGACACTTACGCCAGTACGAATAATAAGCTGAATGCAAAATGCAGGTCCAGCTACGGTCTGCTTTTCTCCCAGCAACAAGTGGATGAGAAAATTACGTCAATTTGTAGGTCATAAGATGTTTATATGAAGAGACCGATGGCTTCCACATTAGCTGGCCTAGTCTGCCATTTCTATGCACACACCCAAAAAACCAAAAGAAGAAAAAACAAATAGAAATAAGGAGTTGAATATTAGGAACAAAAATGATATTAAAATCTCAATGATTAGAAATTTCTTCGTCTAAAAAATACTTACGAGTATAGCAAATGCTTTCTTAATTTTCAGAAGATGAGAGCAATTTGATAACCTTGAAACTATAACCAAAGTGAACAGATCCATTCTGAGAAGTTATGGAGAGGTGGACACTTGTCTCTCCTGAAAGATAACCAAAAGTATATGCGACTTGCTTGCTTCAAAGAATATCCTTCCTCTACATCCTTACTTCTCATCCCATTTGTTATACATGCTTAGAAGCTGCTCTGCCTATATCTGGATTCGGAAACATTTAGTACCTTGTCTAAGAGAGAGGAACATATAACCGTTATTTATAAAAGACTATCATGCTCAGTGAATGCATTAACAGTTTTACTAGATGATACCAAAAATACTATCAAATTCATGCCTATGTCATAAACAAGGTGAGGGCTACAAGAATATAGCTTTGCTCTCAAGATGAGCAGGGGAATTAGTTAAATTTATTTCTGTTGCAAAAGAATCTTTTCCTACCATAATGAAAAGGAACAAGAAGAGGAAAAATTAAAAAGGAGAGCAGGAAAGCATACTCAATTAACATCTGAATTGAGTATATGGGAAAATTTTCAGAGGAAAAAGAAACTAATAACGAATAATTCTTGACAAAAGACCAACAATAAATGGTGACCAGTTTGGATGAACAGTATATATAGCCCCAATACAGGATCAGATTGACTCCCATGAAATTTAAAGATTTTAATACGAGGAACAAACTACAACCGAAGGATTGCAATAGTAAGGCTAATATAAGTTGTTGAAAATGAGAAAGTGAACAAGTTGTCAATGTAAATTCAAATTGAAGAAATGCATGATTTTGGGAGAACCTCAGACCAGTTTACAAGCGAGTGGGGTAGAGGAAGTCTAACTATTTCCATCATCAGCACAAAATGAGCAGAGTACAACAGCACATTAAGCTATATAACAAAAAGCAATGGAATGCCGTGTGGTCCATGCATGAAGTACTTAAGTGAAAAAATTATTGAACATGATAGCAACACAAACATTATACTCTTTGTAACGAGGATGCCGTTTGAGTAAAGCTGTTACCAAAAATCTAAGAAAAAAGGCTTGCTATCCAAGGACTAACAAGAATGACATTAACATGTGTATTGTGTGTGTATTGGGTTGCTGCTGAGCTAGAATAAGTCTAACTCAGAGCCAACCTGTTCATTTCAACTTCTTTTCCTGAAATAAAACAGACTCGTGAAGGACCTAAATCTGAATGGTGCATCAGATTTTGTTTTGAATAATGCATTTAACTTCCAGTCAAAATTAATCTCAACAGCAGAACATAAAAATCAAACCTCAAGAAAGATGCCCTTTGATCCTGCTTTAATATGTACACATGCTCCCTCAATGTCATATAGACCATGATGAAACTTGGACATCACATACTCATCTAAGAATTTATCTAAAGATGCATCCTATGCTTGCTTGAAAGGCCCATAATTGATAGCATCCTTCTCAGCTAACTCTGAAATCAGCTTTGCCTCTTCAGGCTGCAAAAAACAAGCATCAATAATAAAAAAAAATTCTTTTTTGAAACAAAAACAAGAAAAGTTCAATAGACACAAGCATGCACAGAGAAGAGGACGATAGCCAGCCCTAGCTTTCAAAAACTGCCAAGGCCGTCAGCAAAAGAATACAGAAAACCCAAAAGACATGAACTTCTTTGAACTCAGTACAGAAGCCCAAGAGACGCCAAAAATGGATTTTGTTCCACAAGATGTCAACCGTGGATTTTTTTATTCCTCTCTAACTGAATTACCCAAAAAAGAGCCATCGTAGCATATTTCCAAAGAGTTTGAGTCATCATAGCAAAAATAATCATATTAAATGCCATTTATCTTCATTTTCTAAAAAAAAAAGTCTAACACAGTTGAAAATGACTAAAAATCAGAAGAAAAGAAAAGAACAAAGAGAAGCTTATATTGTCTCCTAGAAAATGTCATTCCTAAAGAGCAACAACTTGTACTTGTGTCTCCGACAGAGTTATCATTATGAAAGTTGTTTTAAAGTCTATACCATCTAAACCATTTGAGCTATGAGAAAAAATGGGAAAAGATTATGTCTGTCAATACCATTTCATTGGTCATCAGGTTATTTCCCCCAACAACTTACATGAGGTTGATCACTATATACATCAAATTTTCTCCGGTAGGCACACAATATAGGCATATTTATAGCATACTAATACACATCACCACACTTTTGCCATGTGTATTATTATGATTGAAGTTATGTTGCTTACATAGCAAAAATGTGATGATGTGTATTACTATGCTATAAATATGCCTATATTATCCGCCGATGGGAGAAAAATTGCTATATAAATCGATAGTTCTCGTAATATTTATGGATCATTCATTGTCATTCATTAAAGTTTCCTTAGTTAGCATAAAAATACTATAATAATAGAGAAGGCCTAAACCAAAGTCCTGGGAAATACATTAGTTAAGTAAGAGATAATGTTCACATCACCTACCTGGCTGCAATTGAATAAAGAGATGTCCAACAATTACTTGATCCGGCATCAAATCATAACAACAATCAGCCCATAGACAACTCATACAAGAGTAAAAGAAAATAACCAATACTCAGTCCACATCTACAAATGAAGTACAATCAATATCCTGAAGAGTGATCTTCCCCAGTAAAAGATCACTTATGTGATCAGAACAGAGAGGAATACACTTTCGATTCAAACCATCATGAATTGCACCCATGCCCCGAACCCATTTCTCATCATCCAATGGGTTAACATTCATTCGGTTTTGTAGTAACCTAATCCTATACATGATAGTATCAGTCCTGTCACAAAAATGAGTGACACAAGAATGTGAAGGCTCATCAGAAGCCAATCTGATCAAAGCCAAAGATAAAGCCCCATCCACAGGTTTTGGATCCGAAAGGCTCTTATCTCCCATCATCTTAACCTCCCTTTCGGTGGGGAAGTACATATCTTCATTTCCCTCCATGTCAGTGACTTTCAAATCTTTCGTGAAATGTTTAATCGCTTCACGTTTGGTGGATTCATGCTTTTCAGCCAGTGTTAAAATACAGGAGAACCTCAGGTGATAACTTACAACAATTTTTACCATCTTGAAGTTGTGGCAGCAGCAAAAGAAATCAAGCCATCTTCTCCCCACACCCGCATACCACTTAATAATATCGGTATCTTCCAGAGCAGTAAGTAAACTGATCGGTCTGGGACGACCCATATTGTTGGTGAATCCAGCCATCTTAACTGCCTTCCTAACAAGTTCTATAGGTGCAGAAACTTTCATGCAAAGCCTCGTCAAATCCTCCACTGTTCTCTCACCATATTTCCTTTCCTCTTCGTCTTGCATTCTCCTCTCTTCTTCTTCCAATGCTTTTCTGGCTTTGACTGGTGTCAAATGTTTGTTTACCTGCTCTTGGAATTTGTCATAAGCATCAATAAGCTCTTCTGGCATCTGATCTCTAATGTGTCTCAAAGAGAGAAAATCACCTCTAGAGAGCATCCGATGCCAACTCCAACGCTCTTCTAAGGAACCCAAAAACTCTTGGACAACTTCATCTGCCCAAGTTTTAAAAATCACTCTTACTTCATTCTCAATTTGAAACTCAAATTTGAATACATTACTCTGCTTCTTAAAAACATGATTTAATATTTTCAAACCCAATTTCTTCCTGTTCCTCTCCCGAACATTTTTTAATTCCAAAGCTCTAACTTCTTTCTGCCTAAGGTACTTCTTTCTTGCTCTTACTGCTTTCTCAGACATAGGGGGATGTAAAACCGAGGGTGGGACAGCCTGCAGTTCCATCCCCAAGAAATCAATCTTCTCAGATACCACACTATGAATTGCTGTTTTCACTCTATCTACATTCAACTCCAAATTCTCTTCCAGAAATTTCAGAACCCGAGTCTTCAAATCCAATGTTAACGTTTTCGATCCTGAAGTGATCACCAATATCTCATCCAAGTACCTAACTGCATATATCTTCAATGGCTTGTAATAAACATTGGATTTTGAACAAAGCTCATTCGAATCAAACTTGGGATTCTTCTCATATATTTTAAGACGCATTTCTTGCAGTTCTTTATCAAACCCATTAAAGTAAATATTAATCAAAATTGAACACAAACCACATTCTTGAGGCAAACCCCTCCCTAGATAACACCCACCTAGTTCAATTCTCATTATTTTGAAATCAAACAATCTCTTTAGCAAATCAATCAGCATTGTATCCTTGATTTTCTCTTCCATAAACAAACACAACTTATCTACATTACGTTCATCAAACTCTCGACGATTAAAGGAAACAACAAACCACCAACTGGGGTTCTCTACAGAGTTTTTAAGGTACCTAATAGCAGTGTGCCTACCCATATTAACACGACCACCATAAGAAAATGTAACAAAACGTTCATCATAAACAATTTCCAATACAAGTCTTATAGCTTCAATCAAGACCTTCAATTTCAAATTGGGCAAAACAAAAGACTCACCTTTACTACTGCTCATGTCGACACTACAAGATTGAATATCGAACCGGTTTTCGAAAAGCTGTTGACCCATTTCTTGGAATGAGAAGTGGTTGGACATGGAAGGAGAGTGATTGGACATGGATAGAGACGCTGTGAGGAGGACAGGGGGTAAAGCGACGACGTTTTGGATGAGGTTGGAGAAATGGCCATGTGAATAGTTGCTTAAAACTAGAGTTTTGAGTTGAGTTTTTGTCAAGGGTTCTTCTCTTGCTGCTGTTGCTGCACAGTTGTAGTAGGAGTTGAATCTTGAAGAGAAAGTTGATGAAACTGGAAACCTTAGTTTCAATCTTGTCATTCTTTTCAAGTTCATAAGCATTTGTTCCAACTTCAATGTGAGGAAGCTCTTCAAATGCGTATGAGCTATTGAACTACACTGGTTGAGAGTGTAGGCTTGAACGGAGGAAGGGAGGAAACCAATTGGGATGCCGTAATTGGTGAGCTGCGCATGGGCCACGCTCGGCAGATTCTGGTTGGAATAGGAGATCGGTGCGTAGAGAGAGAAGAGGAAGAGGGTCTGGTGAGAAAAGAGAGAAACGTGACTATTTGAGGCAGGAGTACCGCTAAATTCACTCTCTTAATTCACCATTTTTTTTTTTTAACAACTGTCAACATTTTACTTATTAATTTAAAAGTTCAACCATAATAAATGGTTTATTTGTTTATAGACTAATTGGCACTGGACTCTTCTAAAGTATACGCGAAATCGCAAATTGCCTCCTGAATGTTTTTTTTCGACAGTAAACCCCTCAAATTGTTTGAAATTGACTGAAAGTGACGGAATAAGGATTCTGACAGAACCCTTATTCCGTCTGATTTTCCTCACACGCGTGCCGCACGTGCAAACGTACAAAGGGCAATTTTGTCACTACACATCTGAATGTCTGAAAGTATATTTTTCTTCGAAAACTTATTCTTCCTCTTCCTTCTTGTTCGAAACTTCATCTTCATATACCAAAACTTCTTGTTCTTCTTCATCTTCGAAAGGTTGTTATTCATCTTCAGAAATTTCATCTTCATCATCTGAACTTCTTTTGTTTTTCTTCCTATGGAAAACATGAATATGAATGAAGGGTTGGATTTTGTGGATTTTGACTCAAAATGTTTCTGTGGAAGAAGAGCTATACGTTTCACATCTTGGACGGAATCAAACCCAGGAAGACGTTTTTGGGGTTGCTCAAATTTTCGGGTTTGTGGTTGTTTAATATGTGCTTTATTTCTGAGCTTGTTAATAGCTCAAAATGTTATTTCACATCTTCCTTAATATTTGAAACAATTGAAGAGCTGATTAGTTTTTTTTATTTGCTTGTTAGAGAGATGTAAATTGTGGATTCTTCAGGTGGTATGACCCCCCGATGTGTGCACGGTCCAAAAAGATTATTCCTGAATTGCTTAGAAGAATACGGGAGCTTGAGATGCGTTTGGGGGAAAATAATGGTTTACACAGTATTGATACAACCCAAACAGCATTGGAAGATGAAGAAGTTAGTTCTTCTGCAGCAAGAGTGAAGAGAAACCCTGGCAACAGAAGAAGAAATTGGTTTCTTGTTTTGGTTCTAGCAGTAGCGATTTTGTATGTTTTAGGCAAAAAATGTCTGGAAGATATGTGACAAGCGTGCAACATATGTGATAAGTTTGGCAAAAAAGTGTATGTTTCGTCTAGGTTTTTTTAGTTTGGTTCTTAGCAATAGGAGTCAAGTTTGGTTGTACTTTAATGTTCATCAATGAAGCTTTTGTAAGCAATTATGTTAGTTGTTGCACATTAACATATGTTATATTTTCCACTGTCAATTGTGTTGGTTTGATTATTAAAATTATGTTGAGCAAAAGCTAATCTGTGTAATAATACAGACTCTACTAGTTCATTAACAATAACAATACAATTGTTCACCGTTGATAACAAACACAATATGCTAACCTTGTGTCTATAACATAACAATAGTTAAAGCAAATAGCTTGATAACATTGAATGTGTTAACAATAATACAAAAGCAGAGTAGCATATCCAACATTACAAACTTAAGCATAGGATCAGTGTTCACAACATAACAAAAACTAACTAAACCTGTTAATAGGGTTGTTTATGGTATAACAACCCTTAACACAAAAAAATACAGGCACCAATGAAATAAGCATCCCAAATTCATTCACACAAAATACAGGCACCAATAAAATATCTCAAACACATTCAGTATCTTACAAAACTAGCTAATCAATCTAAGCATGTTGAGTTTGAGTTGAAGCCTGTCTTGGTTGCACAGGTTGAGGCCCTCCACCATTTGCATTCCCAGCTTCAGACCCTGCTACATTTCTTCCACCCATTTTATCACACGTTGTCTTGTTGTGCCCTCTCTGCCCACATTTGCTGCACCTAACCACTATGTAATTCCTCCCCAGATTTGCTTTCCCTCCTATCATAACCTCATCAGACTGGAGAATCCTTGCTTTCTTTGGTCTACCTCTCTGTTTTTCGAAGTGTGGGCATTCAATAGGTATGTCATCGGTTTTTGGCCACATGCTTGGGCCATTAATGCCATAAATCACTGGGGTATAAGCCTTAAGAAAAGTTTCCTTCTTGTACTTGTTGTCTATGAAATCTACAGGGTCGCGGTTGGAAGTCAATAGAGCTGCCATTCCATGAATGCATGGAATCCCAATCAGCTGCCACTTGTTGCAAGCACATGACTTCTGCTCAATGTTAACCACAAATTGCTCACCTCCATTTTCCTTCACTTGATATACGTAGTTCCCACTGTACTCAGGGCTGCAGTTGCTACTGTCCATCTTAATCCTCTCAACAAACTTCATAACTTTTGGACCTATTTGATTATGTCATTTCTCTGCTGCAGCTCCCTTTGTCACTAACATTTTCATCAAATAGACCCTTATCATCTCCATAAGCGTGATCACGGGCTTGTCACGAGCTTGTAGTATTACTGAGTTGAAGGCTTCACACATGTTATTGCATAACATGTCACAGAGAGCAGTGTCTTTGAAGAAGGCTCTTGACTAGTGCAAAGGATCTTTGTCAGCTAACCACAGATAGCCAGCTTCACTCTCAATCCTCAACCTCTCCATAAACTGTGCAAACCTGTCAAGTGAAACACAAAATATGTATAACAGGTTAAACACTAAACACATAAGCAAATAAGATAAAAAAAATTTAGTGTTATTACCCTTTGTTTAGTTGTAGACTTTGCAGCACCCCATAAAAGCTGTTTCAGCATCAATCCTCTTTGTGAAGCTTTGAAATTGTTGTAAAAATGCTTGACGCAAAACCGGTGCTCAGAATATGGAAAAAGTTCCCTGATGGCATCTATTAATCCCTTTTGTTTGTCGGTAATCCACACGATTCCATGAGAGTTGTTGAGTTCCAAATCTACACCTAGTAGCTCTAGAAACCATAACCATGTTTCCCTACACTCAGACTCCACTAATGCATAAGCTACTGGGTACATTTGGTTGTTTGGATCAACCCCAATGGTTGTTAGAAGCTGCCCCACATGATGTCCTTTGATGAAACAACCATCCAAACCTAAAATGGGTCTACATCCTTCTTTCCAGCCCTTCTTCAAAGCACTAAGGCAAATGTATAGCCTCTGGAACCTTGGATTTGCACCACCAGCTGCCGTAGAACACTTTATTATAACCGAACTATCTGGATTCATCCTTTTAATCTCTACACAGTACTCCCAAAGTTTGGAGTATTGCTCATTCACACTACCCTGGATCATCTCTCTAGCAGCACTTCTAGCACAATAGTACTGCCATTTCGATGCATCCACATTAGTGTCAATTCGCAATTGCTCAGCCATTCCAGCAAAGTTCCAGTCTAGGTTTGCCCTCTACTGACCTACATATTTCTCAGCAATAAATTTAGAACTAACAAACTTATTCTTAAAGGACAAAACACATGTGTGATCATTTAATAAAGACTTAATCTTGAAAGTCTTATGATCATTTGACCAAGATGCAAATACAAACCACTTACATCCCCCGTCCTTGCAAACTACCCTAATCCTGTTGGGATCATTTTTTTTAAACTTAACAACCCTTCTATGTTTCACAGAATGTGCCCTAATGGCCTTTCTAAACATAGCAGCACTGGAAAACTCCATCCCAAGTCTAAAAACCGGATCTTGCATATCATGTCTTGGATTGAACTCATGGTACCTTCTCCTGATAAACTTCCTCGCTGGTCGTGCATCATCCTCTTCACCATTAGATCCATCCAAGCTCCCTAAATCCTCTGATCCATCATCATTATCAGATCCAGATCCACGATGTAGGTCTGAAACTTGTAAACAATCCCAATCCTTTGTAGGATATACACAAGTTTCAGCTGCTATATCTTCTGCGTCTTGATCATAATCAGACTCTACTAGTTCATCACCCCTATCAACTTCTGCCTCTTCTGCCTCTTCTTCTGCCTCTTCTTCCTCTTCTGCTATGTATTTACCCTTGTTTTTCCTCTGAGATTTAGCTCTCTCGGGATCTCCTACAATCAATTCTTCCTCACCCTGTTCATTAAACCCAGCAGGCCCATCACCAAAACCAGCAGACCTATCACCTAAAGCAGTAGGCCCATCACCAAAACCAGCAAGCCTATCACCAAAACCAGTAGGCCCATCTTCAGTATCTGCTGCTGCTGCTGATGCCTTATTAACTTCAATATCTGATGCTGCTGCTGATGCCCTATTAACTTCAATATCTGATGCTGCTGCTGATGCCTTATTAACTTCAATATCTGATGCTGCTACTGATGCCCTATTGTCTTCATCATCACTGGTGCCATACATTAAATCCTGAGACTCTGGTTGCTGAGATGGAATCAATTCATCTCCTTTGAAAGCCTACAATGGTTGTATACACTCAAGGTAGAGATCTATCACCCTATTCTCAGGAATTTTATCCCCAAACCACAACAATTCCTCATCATGCACTATTTGATAGGGCTTTCCATACCCTGGCAGCTGAATCCAATACCCCACAGGGAGTTTATACTTCAACTTCATAGCAATTTCATCAAGATCCAACATAGATAGTTCATCTATATTAATATAATCAAAATAATTAATTCTTCCCCCATTATAGTTATCCATTGTGACGTCAAAGTGTCCACCATGATGCACCTTAAAGCTAAAGAATATGTCAAGGTCATCAGAACCTAAAACCAAAGTGAAAAAAAAGGTCGAATTAGCACAATCAAATACTGTAAACAGCATGTGCAAAACAAAACAAAAACAACAAAAAGAAATAGTGTCATCGGGACCTACAACCATTACAAATGAAAATGGGGTCAACATTTAGTTAACAAAGTTATTTCATCAAACAAATGATTCCTCATACAATTCACGGGACCACAGCCAGTCAAAGGATCCCACAAACAATTAACGGGACCACAGGCAGTTAAACATTCATCATACAATTCCAATAAATACCGCAAAAACACAACCCACAACAACACACAACCCACAACAACACAACCAAAACAAAGAAAGAAAACCCAAAAGAGCTTACCATATTCTGGCACTTCATCTAGGTTTTCCCTTTCTCCAACCATTTCTGTTTCAGTTTTAACAAACTCACCAACGCAGCAACACCACATGACCAAATTCTAGAACGCGGACACACCAGACCACTCTAATCGAGTTACCAACACCACACCAAACCACCAAATCCTAAACGCAATCTTCGTAAACAGTTGACTTTTGATTTCTCACACTGATAACGACAGAGTAGATGCGATGGTTGAGAGATTAAGAATTTTGGCAAATTTGGGGAGAATTAAAATCTGTTGAACCCTAGACCTTCAGATGTGTAGTGACAAAATTGCCATTTGTACGTTTGCACGTGCGGCACGCGTGTGAGGAAAATCAGACGGAATAAGGGTTCCGTCCCTATTCTGTCATTTTCTGCCAATTTCAAACAATTTGAGGGGTTTACTGTCGAAAAAAAACATTCAGGGGGCAGTTTGCGATTTTGCGTATACTTCAGGGGGGTCCAGTGCCAATTAGTCTTGTTTATATTATTTAAAACTCAAACAAAACATTTTTTCCCAAATTGCCCTTTTACTTTTTACCAACTATAATTTATAATCTCTTTTATCTAATTAAAAAGACATTAAAATTTTTTTTTTACTCCTAAACATCATTTATATTCCTTAAAAAATATAATTTATACCAAATATAATTTACAATATATTTCATCTAATTCTCTATGAAATCCTTTTGAGTTTTTTTTTTAACTTCTAAACATCACTTATTCTTCTTAAAAAACATAATTACTTAAAAAATAATTTATATTTCCATTTATTTCATTCAACATTTATTTAATTTGAAAAATTGATTGCAAAAATCATTATACACAGTTACACACACATATATACATACAAATGTTTTTTTTAATTAGATAAAAGAGATTATAAATTATAGTCGGTAAAAAGTAAAAGGGTAATTTGAGAAAATAATGTTTTGTTTGAGTTTTAAATAATATGAACAGACAAACCATTTATTATGGCTCAACTTTTAAGTCAAAAGAAAAATGTTGACACTTGTCAAAGAAAGAAGAGAGAATGAATTGGGAGAGTGGGTTGAGAGAGTGAATTTAGCACTTCTCGCCAGGCAGATGTGATGTCGGCAGGAGAGAAATAAACCGATGGATTGAGGATACCTTGATTTTAGAATTGGGCACCTTTACACCGAATTCAAGGTTTTGGAAAGTTCCATTTAGCTACAAATGTTTTGTTATTATAAACTAATAACACTTCTAAGATTTAAATTTGATTTTAAAATATTTAAAATACCTCTACCTCTAGATAAATTATTTTATATTTTATTTTTACATTTTAATCAAAAATTTTATAAATTTTAATAAAATTAAAAAAATTAAAAATATATATAATTAAAATAAATAAATAGTTTTAAAAAATGAAATAAATAAATAATTTAAAAAATTAAACTATTTATTTATTTGATTTTTTAAAACTATTTATTTTTAAAAAAATTTAAAACTATTTATTTAATTTTTAAAACTATTTATTTATTTAATTTTTAAAACTATTTATTTATTTAATTTTTTAAAACTATTTATTTTTTGAAAAATTATTTTTTAAACTATTAATTTTTTTAATTTTTTTAATTTTTTTAAAACTATTTATTATTTTTTTAAAACAATTTCTTTATTTAATTTTTTAAAACTATTTATTTATTTAATGAATCATATCTTTTATTTAATTTTTTTATTTTATTAAAGTTTATAAAGTTTTTGGTTAAAAGGTAAAAAACTAAAGTATAAAATAATATAATTAGGGATATTTTAGGTATTTTAAAGTTAAATTTAAATATTGAGTGTATTAGTGTATAATAACAAAACTCTAACTAAGTGTAACTTGTTCAAACCTTAAAAACGTTCGGTGCAATTTAACCTTTATAATTTAATTTTAGAAAAAGGGACTGAGATCCCCTACCCATCTAAATTTTACTCAAGTTTCAATAATCTGCTGACATGTGACATACAAGCAAAACAAAAGCCGAGATCAGTTTCCTTTATTTTGTTTTCTCTCTTTCCACTGCTTATTTTTCATTATTTTTTTCTCCCTCTTTATTCTTTTCTCTCTGTTTCTCCTGATTTCTTTCCGAATGGAAATCCATTCATCATCAATCTGATTTTTTTTTTCTTAAATTCATCTAGTCAAATACAAACACACTTCTGCTTCATTTAAAAAAAAATTCTGGACAATGGTAGAGCAAACCTAGAAATCCAATCATCATTAATCTTAATTCAGTAAACAAGAAAATTCCATCTCTTTAATCAAATTGCACAAAAGAAAAATCAAACACATATTTTCATCAATCCAAATCCAAACACAATTATACTTCATCTTAAAAGAAACATTCTGGAAAATGGTGGAGCAAACCCAGAAATCCACAATTTTCCAGATTTTTCTTGTAGAGTTGTATTGAATATTTGGGGATAACAAATACAAAGAAAATGATGTGGCCATATATGACTATACTCAAATCTTTGTATTATTCTTTCTCAATTATAATCCCGTCGTCAATTAAGAAAATCCAAGAAACTATATATAAAAATATTTTTTTTTTGAAAAACTTCTTTTTTGAAGATCTGGAAACTTATATTTTCTTATTCATTTTTCTCAATCATCATCAACACATTTGTCTTTTCAATCATCCTTGTCAATTAAGGAAATCAAAGAAATTTTAAAAAAAAAATCATACTAAATAATTGAAAAAGGTGTAGAGATCATCGATGATTTCTATGGAAATCTGAGGAGAATAGAGGAAGAAACAAAATAGCATTAAATTAGCTAAAATCCCAGATCTTACGTCTTTGCAAACAAGAAGCGTTGGAAATGCAAGAGAGAACTTTATTATTTGAGAAAATAAAATCCTAGTGTTAGCAGTAATCGCTACACGGAAGTGTTACCGGATAGCACAAACAAACAACAATATCAATGAAGAAAGAAAATAAATAAGATGAAAGAAATAAAGCACAAATCCAAACACACAAACGCAAGATTTTTACATGGAAACCCAAATAGGGAAAAAACTACGGCCGTCAGGATGACAAGAGATCAATCCACTATGAAGAAAATTGTTACAACTTCACTTAAGATTCTCTCTCTAATACCACAAGCTTAATTACACCAAATGCTCTCTTTGTGATCTCTCTAATATTTGCTATTTTGCTCCACACTCAATAACCTAGTTATTATGGTCTATTTATATGAGTTACAAGTAGTTAAAGATAAAAGGAAATCATATTCCTAAACGTACAAAAATTACTTGTTCCACATAAATACTATTTCCTATTTATGACAAATCTTCTTGTAAGGAAAAATCCTTTTTCCGTCAAGCACAAGACTTTCCTGATCTTCTTTGATCTCCTACTTCCAACCGTATCTCACGTCTCTAGGAAGTCTCCGCATTGGTTGAATATGGTTTGGTAACCATTGGGAATACGAGCCATATCCAACAACTTGAACGACAGAGATGATAAAAGAAAGAGAGAAAGAGGGAAAATGAATAAGTTATAAGTAGTTAGAGATTGAGGGTTGTAAACGTGTTAGTTAGGTGAGAAGATGGAGAGAGAGAAAAATAAAGAAAAGTAACCAATCAGTAGAAAGTAGGGGTGTGCGATAGATCGGATCCAATGGATTTTCCATGATCCACGATCCGATCCGATCCGATTGGATCGAAGAAATTGCAATCCGATCTGATCTGATCCGATTACTATTAGATCCTATCCGATCCGATCCGGTCCGATGGATCAAATTAATATAAAGTTGTTCTTAATATATAAAAAATTATCATTTGAAATAAATAAAATCAAATAAATAATTCAAACATTACTAATTAATTCAAATAAAATTAACATTAAAAAAATACATAACATAACTTGTAAACTTATATAGTTCAAAAAGTTTATAATCCTTAAACAATAGATCCAACTAAAATCATTCAAATGTTCAACGTTAAATAAAATCATCCAAACAACATCAACACAAGTTGTTGAATTTTCTTCTAAAGAGACATGTGAAACAACACAACACCCAGACTTTATTGTCCAAAAAAGGTAAGAAATAGCACCCGATTTTTGCAAAAGAATAAAATAAAAAATTAATAAGTGAAGTAATTTAATAAAGAACATAACCAAATTTAAGTTGAGTTAGATTTGTATTACATGTTTCCAGTGTTCCTGTATGTTATTGTCATTTAACATCTTGTTTAATTTTCTTAGTAATATTGTGGTCGTTGTATCCAATATAAAAATAAGACCCATATTTTAGGTGGATCTATTGATTCGGCGGATTTTCAAACGGAAATCCAAGATCCGATCGGATCTGATGAATTTTAGAATTTGGGATTTGATCTGATCCAATCCGATCCAATCCAATCCATTAGGATCCATTGGATCGAATCCGATCTATTGGATCGGATCGAATCGGATCTGGGGGATGATTGGATTGGATCGGATCCTGCACCCCTAGTAGAAAAAGGGAGAAAAAATAATGAAAAATAAGAAATCTGTGGAAGGAGAGAGAAAGCAAAATAGAGCAAACTAAATAAAACAAACCCACCCTGGCACATTGTTGCGTCTCTTCTGAGTGTAATATTATTATATAATTATAGGTTCAGTATAGCTCAATGATGGAATACATTTATTTAATTTGATAATGAGTGGTGCTATTGGCATACCCCCTACTGATCTATTCATGCCCCATTTTTTAATTATATAATATTCTTTTTTTTCCTTTATCAAAATTACTTAAAGAGATATACAATTTAGAAAAGAAATCTTCTACAAGTAAATCTATTAAAATCTCATATTCCTTTTTTAAAAAACAAAAAACAAAACCCAGTAATCCGTTTCTTCAAAAAAAAAATTAACTCTTAAAGCCTAAAACCTGATTCTTACATACATCTAAAATATTATGAAAGAGTTTGAGAACGATATCAAGAAAATTGAAGAATTGTCTAAGAACAATATCAAACATCTTGAAGAATTATCTGAGAATGATATAAAGCAAGAATTGTATGACAATGTTAGTAAGCATATGGAAACAATTCATTCTTTGGAAATAAGTTTGAAGTTTATTTTTTCTTTAGAATGATATCAAGTTGTCGTTGTGTTGAAGTACCCTGTTATTTTTATTTTTTCATTTCCGAAATAAGAAGAAGAAAAAAACTAAAAATAAAGAAATAAGAAGAAAAAAAATAAATCAATCAATGGAGGTGATAGAGATGTATACAGATACAGAGATAAGAGATAGATAGATCATATATGGTATGTATTACGTTTGAAAAATAAGTAAAATTGGTAGTTTTGAAAATAAACAAAAAAATTTAATAAAACATTTAATTTTATTTAATTAAATCAAGATTTTAAAAAATGAGGCATGAATAGATCAGTAGAGGGTGTGTCAATAGCACCACTCTTTGATAATATCTAGGTTTGAGTGGCTGCCATATATATATATATATATATTTATATGTACATACCCATTCGGTTCAACAAATTCCCAGCTATTATATCATATACTTTATTTTTTTAATGTTAGTTCATATATTAAATAATTTTAAGCTTATTAACTTATCTACCCCTTTTAACATTCAATTGTTACTTCAAATTTTATTGCTCAACGTCTTTTTTCTGTATTCTCATTTCTCCACCTACTTCCTCAAAATAATAATAATAATTAATATCATGAAGGTAGATATATCTTGATTCTTGAGAGAAACTCTTCAATGAAGTAGTTTATTGAAGAGTTTTGAAATATATAAAAATTTCATAGATTTTTTTAAACAAAAAAGAGGGATTAAATTTCATAGATTGTTATTGTATCTAATTAAGATATTGGAAGAATAAATTTTTTTATCTATATGACTATATCTAAACTGCTTACACCAATTATTTCTCTTATATATCAGTGTCATCCTAATATTATGAATACTGATTTTAAAAAACCAATATAAGTTACACTTTTACTTTGAAAAAGTAAATAAATTACATTTTTCAATTTTTATTCAAACACTCAGAACTTTTATCTCAAAATTGTTAAAAAAAATTATATGTCATTTCAAATGTCAATATCAATATAGTTTATAGTATTTTTGAGTCTTATCGGTAGCTGGGACATGAGTTTTGTGACAATGATTATTATTTTTTCGAACTTTTGATTTTTGTAAAAACTTGAATTAGAATTTAATAATTAATAAATAATCAAGATCTACGGTGAGACGAAATGAAGTTGGTTCGGTAGTACTTCTTTCTCAATTACACTGTGAGATTGTGTGTTCGACTTCGAGTCATCCCCCTCTCTAAAACCCAAAATTTATGTAATGTATACTTCAAAACAATAAACTATACATAATCTATATATAATATTTTTTTTTGGAAAGTTAATATCAACGTGGGTAAAGGCAATTCCCACATGAGAGGAAAGGTTTCTTCACATTTTGTGGTTGGATAGATAAATATGAGTAAATATTTATAATAATAAGATTTGAATCATTGGGTGGAGTTTCATTTTAAAGTCCCTTACCGTCAAGACAATAAACATGTCATTTCATAGTCCTTTTTAAATTATAAAGAATTAAAATAGTGTTTGTGAAAAATAAACAGGGAAAATTATATTTAGTTTATAATGTCAATTGAATCATTGTGATAAAAGTTAAAGAGCATAGCATTATTAAAAAATTATGATAACCAATATTGGAGCAACCCTACAAGTATCTTCTAATTTCACTCTTCAAATATCAATTTGCTTATCTATATGACAATTTGAAGAGTGAGAAAATAAGACTCATTCAAAAATACTCTTCAAATAAAAATAGTCTTATATTATTTTAATAATAATATAAAATTTCAAATTTCAAATCAGACAAAATTGTTCAGATACAGTTGGTATAGTGATGATGATTATAAAAAGTAATAAAATAAAATCTTAAGAGTGAGAAATCACTCGACAATATTGAAGAGTGAGAAATAATTTCTCAATTGAAGAATACTATTTAACGAATTTGTTGGAATCACATATGTTGATGTGGCTCATTTAACTTTTCTAACAACCTTAATTAACGAGTTTGTTGGAACTACTCTTAATATTTAATTAAAAGCATTTCATTGTATAAAAATATCTTTAAATTTCATTGTTGTGTAATAAAATATATAATAATAGTATATGAAGAACAATAGAAGGAGATGAAGTACAGGTGAAGATAAAAGAAAAGTGAAGTGAGTGAGGTAGAGAGAGGAACGAGAGAGCTATATTACATATTTCAACAAACCTTTTGTTAATTTGACTTTTGTTCTAATCTTGTGATCTTTTGTATTGATATATTGTGATCAGCCATATATTGTGATCAGCCAGCATTACAAAGAAATGGAAACATATATATATATATATATATATATATATATATATATATATATATAGGCAACATGAGGCTGTGGGATTGGGATTAGAGAGAGGAGATATTTTGTGTAATATAGACATGTGGTAAAAGCCACATTTTATAATACTCCCCCTTGGATTTATTCCGTATGTATTAATTTTTAGAAAAAGCCCAATAAGACAAAAACCTGAGAAAAATATATACAATGATCTCTCTGGGTTTAATATGGTTGGACATTAAAAACTATCTCATTAAAAACCTTGTCAGGAAAACCCAATGGGACAAAACCTGATCGAAGGAAAAAAAGAGTATAATGTACTCATGTCCATTCAGAACTTTGCTCCCCTTGATTGAATGGTCCCCCTCATAAAAACTTCAGTATTAATCTTGTATTTTACAGAGTTGACGCATGCCTATTCCATATACCAGCTTCTCAAAAGTTGATGTAGGCAATGCTTTGGTAAACAGATTTGCAAGATTATCTATAGACCGTATTTGCTTAACATCAATTTGTCGACTCTGTTGGAGCTCATGAGTATAGAAGAATTTAGGAGAAATATGTTTGGTTCTATCTCCTTTGATATACCCCCTCTAATTTGAGCAATGCAAGCCGCATTATCTTCAAATATTTATGTTGGCATTTCTGTAGATAATGAAAATCCACAAGTATTTTGAATATGATGAATAACTAACCTTAGCCAAACACATTCTCGACTTGCTTCGTGAAATGTGATGATTTCAGAATGATTAGAGGATGTAGCAACCAAAGTCTGTTTTGTAGAGCGCCATGATATTGCTCTGCCATTATATGTAAAAACATATCCCGTATATGAACGAGCCTTGTGGGGATCAGACAGATACCAGACATCAGCATAACCAAGTAAACCTGAAATATTGTTAGATTTTGTATAAAATAATCCTAAATCTTTCATTCCACAAAGGTAACAGAAAATATGTTTGATCTCATTCCAAAGTCTTCGAGTTGGTGTTGAACTGAATCTAGCCAGTACATTCACAAAGAATGCAATATCTGGTTTAGTACACTGAGCAAGATATAATAAGACACCAATTGCATTAAGATACGGTACCTCAGGGCCAAGTATCTTTTCATCATTTTCTTTTGGGCGGAATTGATCATTTTTAGGATCAAGAGATCTAACAACCATATGAGTACTTAATGGATGAGCTTTATCCATATGGAATCTCTTTAAAATCTTTTCAATATATACTGATTGATGAATAAGTACTCCATTTGATCTATGATCGATCTCGAGGCCGAGACAATATTTTATCTTTCCTAGATCTTTCATTTCGAATTCCTTTTTCAAGTATTCTTCAGTTTTCAGGAGTTCTCCATGAGTTCTAATTAAGTTCATATCATCAACATAAACTGCTATGATAGCAAATCCAGATTCTGATTTCTTAATGAAAACACATGGACATATAGGATTATTAACATATCCTTCTTTAGATATTCACTGAGACGGTTGTACCACATCCGTCCAGATTGTTTTAATCCATACAAAGACCTTTGTAATTTTATCGAATAAAAATTACGAGGTCTTGAGTTACATGATTCTGGCATTTTAAACCCTTTAGGGATTTTCATGTAAATATCTGAATCTAGTGAACCATATAGATAAGCGGTCACTACGTCCATCAGACACATTTCCAGTCTTTCCAAGACAGCCATGCTTATTAGAAATCGAAACGTAATTGTATCCATCACTGGTGAGTATGTTTCATCAAAATCGATGTCAGGTCTTTGCGAGAAACCATGTGCTACGAGTCGTGCCTTATATCTCACGACCTCATTTTTCTCATTACGTTTCCGTATAAAAACCCATTTATACCTAACAGGTTTGACGTCATCATGCGTTTGGATTATTGATCCAAATACTTCACGTTTGGCTAATGAAGTCAATTCTGCTTGAATTGCTTCTTTCCATTTAGGCCAATCAGACCTCTGTCTACAATCACCGAGATTGTGAGATTCATAATCATCATTTATAATTTCAGTTGCCACTGTGTATGAAAACACATCATCGATGATTGTCACTTCACGATTCCACAATTCTCTTGTATAATTTATAGAAATTTCCTCATTTCTACATTCTTGTATCTCTTCAGAGATTCCTTCCCCCACGGGGGATTTTGTCACTTTAGTAACTTGTGTCCCTTCAGGGACATTTAACTCTTCTGGAGTTAATTTAGAGAAAGTGGATTTATTTATTTTCCTTTTTCGAGGAACAATATCTTTTGAGCCAACAGGTCTACCATGCTTCTGGCGTGCAGTGGAAGATTCTTTTGCTATCATTTGTTTAGATTGTTTTTCTGGAACAATCACTAGTACTGGTACATTAACAGCTGTGATGTATGATTTTGTTACCCTAGTAGCATCTGTAAATGCATCTGGTAATTGATTCGCTATTGCTTGAAGATGTACTATCTTTCGTACTTCATTCTCACATTGAGATGTGTATGGGTCTAAATGAATTAGACTAGGAACTTTCCAGGAAAGTTCATGCTTCTCTTCAGAAGAAGTTTTTCTTTCCCCTAATGATGAGAAATTTGTTTCATCAAAATGAAAATCTGCAAACCGTGCTGTGAAAAGATCACCAGTCAAAGGTTCCAAATATCTAATGATTGATGGTGAATTAAGACCAACATATATTCCCAAACGCCTTTGGGGTCCCATTTTAGTTCTTTGTGAAAAGTACGTAAATGAGATATATCTGGTTGATGACCAAGTACAAGTTGTACTGGTGAATACTGATGATAAGCAGTGGGCCGAAGCCGGATTAATGCAGCAGCATGTAAAACAGCATGCCCCCATACAGAAATAGGTAATTGCGTTCGTAACAATGAAATCCTTGCAATTATCTGGATACGTTTAATAAGTGATTCTGCTAATCCATTCTGAGTATAAACATGTGGAACTGGATGTTCAACATCAATCCCAACCACTTTGCAATATTCATCAAATGCTTTGAAAGTAAATTCACCAGCATTATCAAGGCGTATAGATTTAATTGAGTGATCGGGAAAATGAGCCCGAAGCCTGATAATATGTGCAAGCAATCTTGCAAAAGCAACATTACGTGTTGATAATAAGCATACATGTGACCATCTTACAGATGCGTCAACTAGAACTATAAAATAACGAAATTGTCCATTTGGTGGATGAATTGGTCCACATATATCCCTTTGAATTCTTTGTAAAAATGATGGGGATTCAAAACCAATTTTAGAAAATGATGGTTTTATTGTTAATTTCCCTTGGGAACATGCAGTATAAAAATTCTCATGTGATAAAAGAACCTTCTGGTTCATTAATGGATGTCCGTGAGAATTTTCAATGATTCTACGCATCATTGTAGATCCTGGATGACCGAGACGGTCATGCCAAAGTACAAACACTTTTGGATCTAAGAACTTCTGATTCAGAACTGCATATGTTTCTACACTTTTGATAATAATGTAATATAATCCAGAAGATAAAGCACGCAGCTTTTCTGTAAAGAGTTTCTGGCCTGAATAATGAGAAGTAATGCATATATATTCAATATTATCTCTATTCATAGTTTCAATATGATATCCATTCCTCCGTATGTCTTTGAAACTAAGCAGATTCCTTCTGGATCTACTTGAATATAATGCAACATCGATACATATTTTAGTATTGTTTGGTAACAATATCGTGGCTTTTCTAGAGTCTTCTATCAGATCTGCTGGACCTGATACTGTATTAACATTTGCTCTGAGTAAAGTTAAATTTATAAAATATTTTTGACTCCACAGAATTGTATAGTTGTTGCACTATCAACTAGACGTATATCTCCTGCTTCTAGCTTTTCAATAATCCTCATTTTATCATTTGGATTCATTTTGTATGCTTCATAAAGAAAAATAAAGTACGTATTAGACAAAGTGATTCAAAAACATATATTGCATAAAGTTATATTTTACATGAACGAAATTACAAAATAATACTATTGTAGGTAGTATTTTATTGGTATGGACATTCTCATCACCAATTAAAGCAGCTGGCATATCTTTCGGGTCTGGAAAGAAATCTGTAACATTCAGATGAGTAATATCTCTAGGATAGGAATTTTCAATGAAATGAGTTTCCGGTTTCTTTCCCTTTCCTCTGATTGATGCTTGATACAGATCCACCAGATGTTTCGTTGTGTTACGTTCATTTGCCCAATGATTGTCACATCAATAAAATGAGTTTCCGGTTTCTTTCCCTTTCCTCTGATTGATGCTTGATACAGATCCATCAGATGTTTCGTTGTGTTACGTTCATTTGCCCAATGATTGTCACATCCACACCTAAAACAAACACTGTTATTTGCATTTGGCCTATTTTGAACATTTTTTCCTTTGTACTGTTTTGCCTCATAAGTATTCCACTTTTGCTGAGCGTTATGATTATAACCACCTGATCTTTTAAAACTTCGGCCCTGGCCCCGGTTAGGATTACGACCATAACCACGGCCGCGTTCAGGATTACGACCGTTACCGCGACCACGATTAGAATTGTCATACCCACAGCCACGATCACGACCACGACCACGACCACGATTTTCGACAATATTAGCATTCACCTCCGGATATGCTGTAGAACCAGTCGGGTGTGATCCGTGATTTTTTATTAGTAGCTCATTATTTTTTTCTGCTACTAAAAGGCATGAGATAAGTTCTGAATATTTTGAGAATCTGCGTTCTCGATATTGCTATTGCAATATTATGTTTGAGGCATGAAAAGTTGTGAAAGTCTTTTCCAACATATATTTTTCAGACACCTCTTTACCACATAATTTCAACCTTGTGGTGATTCTAAACAGAGCAGAATTATATTCAGAAACTGATTTGTGATCCTAAATGCTGCCATTCATATCTGGCATTTGGTAATGTTACATCATGCTGATGATCATAACGATCTTTAAGCTCTTGCCACAGTTCATCAGGTTCTGTGATAGTAAGATACTGAGCTTTTAAGTTTTCATGTAAATGATGACGAATTATCACCATTGCTGTGGATCTATCATGTTCATTAGCCTCACTACCATCATCAATGGTGTAATACGGGCCTTGGGATTTTAAGTACGCATCAATAACTCAAGACATATAATTATCTCCCGAAACTTCGAGTGCATCAAACTTCAGATTTGCAAGTTTAGCCATGCTTACAACTTCTTTTTTCTGTAAATTAAATTATATATTTAATTTAGTGTGAATATAATTAAAGAACATAATGAATTAAACAATTTATCTGGAGACACAGCATAAGCCAGTCCCGAGACACAACATAAGCCAGTCTCATATATTATATAAAAATAAATGCTGAATATTTAAACAATTTATTTAAAGACACAACATAAGCCAGTCCTGAGACACAACATAAGCCAGTCCCGAGACTCAGCATAAGCCAGTCCCCGAGACACAGCATAAGCCAGTCTTATATATTGTATAAAAATAAATACTGAATATTTAAACAATTTATTTGGAGACACATCATAAGTCAGTCCCGAGACACAGCATAAGCCAGTCTCATATATTGCATAAAAATAACAGTGTCAGATTCAGAGTCAGAGTCAGAGTTAGAGTTAGAGTTATAGTCAGAGTCAGTATATATATATATATATATATATATATATATATATATATAAATATTATAGGTAGGTTCCGTTGACGGTATAAACCATCTTGTTATACGGAACTGTATATGGATCCACAATATTGAGATATAAATAAATCACCCATCGGATGATCCTTTCTACTTACATAGAAGATAAAAGAAAAGTGAAATGAGTGAGGTTGAGAGAGGAATGAGAGAGCTGTAATACATATTTCAACAAACCTTTTGTTAATTTGACTTTTGTTCTAATCTTGTGATCTTTTGTATTGATATATTGTGATCAGCCAGCATTACAAAGAAACGAATATATATATATATATATATATATATATATATATATATATATATATATATATATATATAGACAACAGGAGGTGGTGGGATTAGGAGGCGGTGGGATTAGGATTAGAGGGAGGAGATATTTTGTATAATATAGACATATGATAAAAGCCACGTATTATAATATGTTGTATATTATTAAAAGGTAATAGCGACTCAGCGAGTCAGCGATGAGCAGGCAAGTGCTTTTTGTACTGATTTTTTCTTGATCAAGATCCAATTTGCACTTCGTCTTCCTTTTTTTAACAATAAAGAAGACGAACTTATCAATTAAAATAAACAAACTATGCAAGAGAGTTCCGTACATGATCATCCGAATAAATTTAAGAAAATGTTTATGGCAGCTGAATCAAGCAGTCAAGCATTTAAAATGTGCATCTACATCTACTAAATTATGGGGAGAAATTACTTGGTATTCAATGCATAAATCGTGTTGTTAACAACGGTTTGGTTTAACATATTTGTCCAAACAACGTGGCATTTGAATTGTTAAGTGCATATCACAACTCATATGCTACATCATAAACATGATTTCAGACGAACACGATTTTGATATCTTTTGTGATTGTTTAACAAAACTCAATAAGAGGTTTTGTAGGGTTTGACAACCATACTCTGGAAAAAGTGTTGGTATAATACAACCCACTTTTTGAGAACAATTTCATGGTTTACTCCAATGTAAAAGTGATTTCCAAATATTAAAACTATTTTCAAAATCATTAGTATTAGACAATCCAAAAATTTAGTCCAGATTTCAGTCCAAATGATGTGTCAATTGGTTTTTTCATTCACTAATGCTAGTCAATCCAAAAACCAACATGATGTGTCAATTGATTTGTCATTGCCATATCATTCGTCACATCACCCTATGATTTGTGCTGTGATGACAACTCATTTGTCACATCATTTGGGTTGAATTTTTAATTAATTTTTTGAGTTTTATAGTATTACTCTTTTTCATAACCACCTCATCCCATTTTTGTGTGGTGATAACAACCCATTTACCATATCATTTGGGTTGTATATCATTACTCTTTCAAAATTAACTCAAAACTAACTTGAGTTGTATCAAAAAATTGATGCTATCATACCCATACAAGTATAAGAAAAGAGTAGCCAAAACCAAATTTTTTTTTTGAAAAAGCATTAAAAAGGTTGTTATATGTCTATATGTCTACTCATGTTTCTTTCAAAAAGTTTTTTTTAAAATTTTTTTTTTAAAAATTTTAAAAATTATTTTTAAAGCAGTGCTATTAGGTCACCATCTACTGGTCTATTTATGCTATACTTTTTAATTATATAATATTCTTTTTTTTTTCTTTATCAAAATTACTTAATGGGATATAAAATTTATGGAAAAAAATCTTCCTAAAAATAAATCTAATAAAACCCCACATTCTTTTTCCAAAACAAATCACATTTTTGTAATCTATTTCTTGAAAAAAAAGAATTCTCAACTTCTAAACCCTAAAAATTTGCTTATTACACACATATAAAATATTATGGAAGATTATGAGAACGATATCAAGCATATAGAAAAATTGTCTGAGAACGATATCAAACATCCGAAAGAATTTTCTGAGAATGACATGAAGGTCTAAAAATAACATGAAGCATCTGTAAAAATTGTCTGACAATGATATATAGTATCTAGAAACAATTCATTCTCTAAAAGTAAGTTTCAAGTTTACTTTTTTTTATAATGATATCAAGTTATCTTTGTATTGAAACTGTGATGATTTCAAGTATGAAATCAGATGTGAAACAGGTTAAGAAAAACAATAAAAATGAACAAATTTTAGAAAACTTTACTCAAGAAAAACAGAGGCCATTAATGGCGGTTACAAGCTCCTTGAAGAACAGAGAAGTCTTTTTATTTTTATTTTTTCCATAATTAGTTTTCTAATGAATACGGGCTATATATACATTCTAGCTATTAGCTAGAGTCAACAGTCTCCTTCTAACAAATTCCTAAATTCACGGAGACTGGATTCTTCTTTTAACAGAAAGATGCCACATCAGCATTGCTTGATTAACTAACTTCCTATGCTAACTTCATTTCTATTTAATCTTTGATCAGTTCTTCTAATCTTGATTCGATTGCTTTTATCATACACATCATGATATGCAAGACCAGTGTAGTACAGTGATCCTTCTTCTATTGAATCATATCTCTTGAGTCTGTCACTTGTGCGAGAATCAGATGCAATAACAACTTGATGAGCTTGAGGCTGTACAGCTGAATTATTTGATAACTTCACAGCTGTATCATTTGATACTCTCACAGAAACAACTCTGTTTTTTCTTCTTTTCCACCATGAAATAAGAAGAAGAAGAAAAACTCAAAAAAAAAAAAAGGTGTGAGAGAGAGACGTATAAAGAAATCAGATATCAGAGATGAAATGTATTAAGTTTTAAGTAAAATGGGTAGTTTTGTAAATAAATCAAAAATAATAATAATAACATTTAATTTTATTAAAGAGTGGTGCTATTGACATATCCCTACTGGTCTATTTATGTCCCACTTTTTAATTATGTAGTATAATTTTTTTTTTCTTTTATCAACATTACTTAAAGGGACATACAATTTAGGGAAAAAAAATTCGACAAATTTTTTTTTAATAAAACCCCACATTTCTTTTCAAAAAAAACTCACATTTTTATAATTTGTTTCTTGAAAAAAAAAAAAACTTCTTTTTTTTTTCTTTTCCTCCATGAATTAAGAAGAAAAAAAAAAAATCTCCAACACATGTTAAACTTTTACTCCAGTTCAACCCTATCATCTCAGCCCAAACTCTGATTATATACATCATCTACATCCAACCACCAGTACCGGCGGCAGCGCCGCCACATAGCTCTCTTAACTTCATATCATGGTCTTACCAGAGACATTTCCTAGTCATTTTTTTTATTGGATAAGGTACTTAGTGATAAGAATATGCTGTTCCGGTTTGATCAATAATCAAAAAGGTCTAAGGAAAATCGTTATAGGAAACTTTATCGTTTACAATAGTCATGAAAGAATTGGCCGAGAGTATAACAAATGCGTTATATGTGTGGAGGATTCTGAAGACGGAGACATGTGTGGAGTTCTTTACAAATGCAAACATGTCTACCATATAGATTGCATCAACAAGTGGCTGACCAAGAGCAAGCAATGTCCACTTTGTAATTCCAATGTTATTGGCAATAGTATGCCTTCAAAAAAAGAGAATAGCTAGGTTTATTCTCCATTCAAGCATGGTTACATGACACACACACATATATATATATACATATATATATATATATATATATATATTTATAATTCTTTTGTTTATTTTCCTATTTTTTCTATTTTGTAATATTCTTCTTCTATTAATTTTATCTTGTTCTTCTAAAAAAGAAGAATAAAAAAAAACTCAAAAAAAAAAAAAGTAATAAGACACTGCAAGATTGAATATCGAACCGGTTTTCGAAAAGCTGTTTACCCATTTCTTGGAATGGGAAGTGGTTCGACATGGAAGGAGAGTGATTGCACATGGACATGGATAGAGAAGCTGTGAGGAGGAAAGAGGGTAAAGCGACGACGTTTTGGATGAGGTTGGAGAAGCGGCCATCTGAATAGTTGCTTAAAACTAGAGTTTTGAGTTGGGCTTTTGTCAAGGGTTCTTCTCTTGCTGCAGAGTTGTAGTAGGAGTTGAATCTTGAAGAGAAAGTTGATGAAACTGGAAACCTCAGTTTCAATCTTGTCATTCTGTTCAAGTTCATAAGCAGCATTTGTTCCAACTTCAATGTGAGCAAGCTCTTCAAATGCTTATGAACTATTGAACTCTTCTTCTAAAAAAAATATATTGTTCTTTCAATTGGTTTGGGCCTAACATAGATTTGTTAAATATCATATTTCTATGGCCCAGTCTAGCCCAATGAAAAAACAATTTAAAAATTACTACATGTTATTCTTGTTGTTTAGTTTTTTTTTTTAATATTTAATTAGAATTGTTTTGATTTTTTTGAGTATTTATTTGTTCATTTAGGGCAGGTTTGGCACGATATATTGTATATTATTGGATTGTATTGAATTAAATTGCATTAGATAGTATTGCATTGGACTGTATTATTATTATACAATCCAATGTTTGATGATATTATTAGACTAAGTTATACAATGTTTGGATATGATTTTTGTTTCCAAATATTTTGTATACAAATAAAATTAATATATTTTTTGAATAAGAAATAATATTATAAAGTATATATTTGTTGTATTATATTTTTTAAATAATATTCTTATTATAAAATTTAATTTTCAAAATTTAATTTTAATTATTTTTAAATTTTTAATATTTTGTATAATTTTTATATTTATTTAATTATTTTAATCCTTTATATAAATTTATTTGAAAAAAAATCCACCTACAAATTTCATACAACATAAGCTCACAATTTCACTATGTAATGCTTGTATTAGAATCATTATTGACATTATTTAGTACAATACAATATATCTTGTCAAATATATGTATTATATTGTATAATATATTTTAATTCTCTTATATTATACCGTACAAACAAACAAGCCCTTAGATTAACATACACTAAATAGTTTTTATGAATGTTAGATATCTAAACATGGAATTTTGTTGTAACTGATTTTAGTGCACACGTTATTTTTAATTTTGCTATTGAATACGAAAGTTGGATTGAAATGTTTAAATTATTAGTAATAATCTAATGTTTTTAATAGGCCGACACCATGAATTTTCCATGGAAGGAAGCATGAGCCTCTTCCACCGTAATAAAATAGATGAATCGCTCATTGGCCTACATGCTGATCTGTGAGAGTGGCCTCCATTTTTTTCATAGTTTTACTTAACAGTACGTTTGTTGTGCCGGGAGAGGATTGTACTATTTTTAAGATATGGATTGGATTGGATTGGATAGGATTGGATTAATTATAGTGTTTCCTCTGCTTGGTGCAACATGAGATTGGATTAATATGTTTAGGTAAGTAAGAGATTGGACAAAATTAAAAAAATTTATCTAAAAAAATAAAAAACCAATCACATCCACCAATCCGCATCCACACCATTACATCAACGATCTCTCTTCTCCTCTTTTTCTATGATTTCTTTTTTCTTTCTTTCTTTTTTTTGATAAAATTGGACTTACCTAGAGGGAAAAAGCATCACAAGCGATCATATGCTGAAAAACCCCTAGACAGTATCCATCTATATTATAAAAAGAATAAAATGAAAAGTAACAAAAACCAGAAAAGTAACAAAAACCAGAAAAGCAAAAAAAACCAAGGGAAACAATCCCAACAAAAACATTGGCACGCAGGCCATAAAAAAAGAAACAGAAAACATCAAGAAAAACGAAAAGACTCCCGATCCATGCAATCATTGCCAACCAATAAAAAGCAGAAAGACGGGGAGGTTGCCCACCACAAATCCACCTCCAACTCCAAAGCATGCTTAGAAAGAGTGTCTGCAACCTGATTCCCCTTCCTAAAGATATGAGAAACCTGAAACTCCATCATCGATATCTGATAGATACATCGTTGCCAAGCCTGTCGAATCCGCCAAGGAACCTGCTTGGAGCGAGAGGAGAGCAGTTGAACCACATAAGAAGAATCACTCTCAAGCCAGATTCGATGCCACCCATTCTGCCAAGCAAAATTAATGGCCATCGAAGCTGCAAGAAGTTTTGCCTCAAACGCAAACACCTGACCAATAGGAACAACAAAACAACCCTTCACAAAAGCTCTGCAATTACGAAAAACACCCTCACAACCCTCAACACCTGGAGAACTCAAGGCAGCACCATCAGTATTAACTTTGATCCAACCAGGAGCCGGAGGCGACCAAATCACACTCCTGATAACCGGGGCCATAGCAGAACGACCACAGAGATCAAACCGACGAAGAATCAAAAGATCATCTACACAATTAAGCATACACCCAATCCATAACCGGTTAGCGTCAGACACCGCACACCAAACCAAAGACAAAGCAGATCTGAAATCCATAACCTTACCCTAAAAATCCACTGGTTACGGGCAAGCCACACACTCCAAACCATGACATGAATAGCCGTCTTCCATAAAACCCGCACCTAATCGCTAAAAGAAACTGACATGGCCTGGGAGAAGAACGAGCTCCACGAATCGGCAGAAATACGCCGTTGAAAAGCTGAAAAAACCGCCTCCCAAAGAGCAGCGGCTAGGGGGCACCGAAGGAAAAGATGATCAGACGACTCACTGCTAACCCCACAAACACTACACCGGGAAGCTAAATGCAACCCAGCCCTACACAGGCGATCCTCTGTGGGAAGTCGATTCAACAAAAGATGCCATGTCAAAGCTGATCGGGAAGGAGGGAGAAAACAGCACCAAACATCCCTCCACTAAGAGATCTGCGGGGAATCACGAATCATACGAGAATAAGCCGAGTTGCAAGAAACCTGCCCATCTCAAGAATGAGCCCACACCAAAGAATCTGCAACTGGAGAAATAGCAATCTTATCGATCCGAAAACAGAGATCTGGAAAACGGGCTCTAAAACTATCATCAAGAACCCACAGACCCTCATGGATAAAATCAGAGACTCTTGCCCTAAGAAAGCTAGCCAAGTAATCAAGAATCCCCAGAAGCTCAAGAATGGGAACCCCGAACCAATTGTCGCTCCAAAAATCTCGCTGAGAATTCTCACCAATGAGCCAAATGCCCTCCCTAAGAAGAACTGAATAATGAGAGCGAAAAGAATGCCAAATCGACGAAGTGACATACCCCCCATGAGATTTCTGAAGCTGCGTGAGATACCGCTCCCTCAGAAACGAATCTTCCTTCTCGTTCTCTGTTTTCTTTCTTTCTTTTTTTCACACAACTTCAATCAACAATTTTCATTCACAAAATCCAATAATCAACTCCATCTCCATCTTTATCTCCATTCAATTTCTCATTTAAATCGATAAAATCAGTCAGTAAAAACACACATCTCTCCTCCAACCTCTTCTCTCTTCTCTCATCTCTATTCTTTTTTAAATCTGCTATGGTGGTAGCGACGACGGTTAAAGCAACGGCAGTGAGAGGCGCGACGGCCATCCGAAGTTGAAGGCGTGTACAGATCTTATGGTGGTCGTCGACAGCGCAAGCAGTGAGAGGAGACGTAAGGCTTTGGTGAAGGAGGGGATTATTTTATCCCGTTGATTTGGAGGGGATAATTTTATCCTCCTCTAACAAGATAAAAATAATCCCAACTGCTTCGACTCATCAAACATGGACAATCCTATCCGGTGCAACAAACGCACCCTAAGAAAACAAAAACAAAAAAACAGCTTATCTCTTTTCTTAGAACTATTCAAATTTAAGACATAAAATCAAATATCCCCAAAGTTTTGTTATTATAATATATAATTCTATATGCAGTAGATAAGATATTTTTTTTAATAAATATTATATACATATAACATACTACATAATTATTCATTTTTATTTTATTTTATTTTTTTCCTTTTCTAGTTATTTGATTGAGAGTAATGCTCGTAGATAAGGCAATAAGTTAGGATGTTGGTGCTAGAGATTGGGATGTTGGTGCAGTAAGTTGGAATGCTAGTGCGGCAGGTTGGGATGCTGGTGCAGGTAATTTTAATCAAAATCGTGGTAGATAACAAGGAGAAATGTGTCAAATTGAAGAAGATTCTTTGACTACGACTCTTTCCTCGATGAGTATAGACGTAAAACATAGTTCTTTGGATGATTTGCAAACAATGTTAAGTTCCCAGGTACCATATTATGGTATGGTGGCTACAATATATTTGATTATTCTTCGCCACAAACGTCATATGCAATACTTTTGCATGTAGATCAACAATATCTACAAAGTTGAATAAATCCAAACTACCAAATTCATGGATCAGTTGGAAGAGATCAAGCAACATACACATGGCATATTAATAACTACCTTGAAAACTATGTAAGCACATTGTCCTGGTAACATTATTGTTTGAATCAAGATGGAAATGTACTTTATGTCTTTGAACCACCAAGGAATTCATGTTGGTATTAAATTTCAAACATGCAATATATTGTGTATGAATTATGAATTTATGACAGAATCATGATCATGGAACTATATTTTTTTATGGTAATTTGTTTATTAAATATTTAATTTCCTTATATTGTATATAATATTGTAAAAGTGAAATCAAATATTATTATATTAAATACTTAATTTTAAAAATTATATACATACTCTATCTTTGTTAAATTTTATAATAAACTTATAACTACTATAATTTATTGATAAAATATGATTCTTTTGATGTATAATTACTCGTTTAAGATTATTCTAAAGTTTTATAAAAAAAATTTCTAACTTTAGATGCAAACATCCATTTTTTTTTCAATTTTTGACAGAATATCCACTGATATCGATATTATCCCAGAAATATCCATAAATTTAGAAGCCCGAAACCAATACCGATACCGATATTTTCTTCCTTTGTTATTTGTTAATAATGATTGGCTTTACATATTTGTTCAAATAACGTAGCATGTGAGTTGTCAAGATCATATCACCCGCACTATAATTTATAGGATCTTGACAACTCATAGGCCAAATCACGAACGTGATTTTAGACAAACATGATTTTGATATCTTTTATGATTGTTTGACAAAATTCAATATGAGTTTTTTTGTAGGATTTGGCTACGGTACTCAGGAAAAAGAGTTGGTATGATACCAACCAATTTTTAAGAACAATTTTATGGATTACTCAGTCGTGAAATTGGTTTCCAAATATTAAAGTTATTTTCAAAATTAACTCAAAACTAACGTGGGTTGTTTTCAAAAGTTGGTGCTATCATACCCATAACGGTAGTAGCCAAAATCCATTTTTTTTAATTAACATTAAAAAGGTTGTTATATGTCTATATGTATACTCATGTTTCTTTCGAAAAACTCTTTTTATATTGTTTTTAAAGATAATCAGTTCCAACTACACTTTATGATTTTAGATTTTTTTTAAAGATAATTTGTTCCAACTACCCTTTATGATTTTAGATTTTTTTTTATCATGCACCCCTTGAATACTAAACAATGTACAATTTTTTATACATTTTTACTTAAGAAATTGTAGGGAAGCTCTTGAATCCGATGCCCTATCCGTGTGAAATTGATCAAGTCTATTTCCTTCCCTCTCGGAAGATTGAAAAGTCATCTCAAACACACCACTGCACTCTCACACCATTAAAGTTGTGTTTAGGTTAACAAAATCCCAAATATTATTTGTAATGCCTCAATAAAATAAAAACTTTCTAATTGTTTGAAATGTAGTAAATTCTTACTTTTTTATAAAAAAAATTACATTTAATTCTTACTTCTATTATAACCTTAGTGTGAATGCATTATTGCTATCAGAAATTATTTGAAGATGGGAATGATTTTTTTTTTCTTAAGATAAGTTTGGTTTTGATGGTTTGTCCCTCACCATGGAATTGTGGGTAAATTGTTATATATATATATATATATATATATATATATATACACGGTCATTTTCTCCTCAGTACACACTATATATACATAAATTTTCAAGTTAGTATGCACTGATATACTTGTGCAGTTTGACAAGTAGTATTTGATGTGTATGACTAGCTAAAATTATATTGAATCAAATGAATTATTTATTTTCTCTATTGAAATGAAATTTTATTTTTAATGATTGCTTACTTTATTTTTCTAATAGAATATAGTTGTACATATAATGATTATTTTGATACCAATTAACCAAATGGATGGTCAATACACATGTTTTAGAAAAAATGGGACAATTATAATGGTCATTGTGATACCAATTGACCAAATGGATGGCCACTAGAGTAATTTTGGAGAAAAATTATTATAATGGCCATTTTGATACCAAGTGAACAAATTAGTGGCCATTAGTGTAACATTCTTTGAAAACGTTAACGGTGTTATAACGGAATGACCACCGGTGTAACTTTGTTTGCTAAACATGGCCATTTTAAAACCAAATCTTCAACTGGTGGCCATTTTGAGAGTAGTGGCAAAAGTCGATGGCCACCAGGGTAATTACCCGAATAAATAATAATCATAAGAACAGATTAAGATAATACGAGTTCGGTCAAAGATTTACCCCTCACACATTTAGCCTATAGCATAATTAAGTTGTGGGTATAGACCATCCACCTTTCAAATCCAATTATTGTAATATATAATAATAATAAAAAAAACAAATTAATTACCTATCTTTGAATCAGCTTGATAAGCCAGAACAGTGATAACAGTTTGAATAATACCGGATACAACTGCGAGAAGTGCTCCGATGAAAGCAAGCAGACTCCTGCGCTCTTTAAAATATTGGTGAATGTCATGAGAAACTTTACGTAGCCACATCAACCCTTTGTTGTCAAAGTAGTTATAAATATTGCTCTCCAGTTCAAAATATCTTTGGAAATCTGGGATCAAGTGTCTGCTTATTTCATTGAACAGCTTAACCACCTCTTCATCGCTGCCAGGTTGATTCCGAAGTATGTTCTTCTCTCGCAACTCCTCCGCGTCTTGGGTTCGATCGTTGAGCTTAGACAGGATGTACATGTAAGTTGTGACTTCGGATTTATTCAGAAAACACATCTCGTAACCTAATGTACATGTTCAGGAAACTTGCCGCTGTTGGTTCCACAAAATAGATGGGAGGTAACTTTAATGTGCCGCCACTAAAACTAATGTCTCCCACACAACGTGTCTTAGGCTATGTTTGTAATTGCTTTGTTTCAAACAAAATCTGTTTATAGCTTAACTTAAGCAATAATCAGTTTAATAAAAAAATGAACATGTGTTTGGTAAATTATGTTTTAAAATTGATTTGCTTTTGAAAATGTGGAAAATGTATTTGGTGAAATGACAAAATTAGACATCATTTTAATATAAAAACAATAAATTGATATAATAATTATATATTTAAAATTTAAATATAATAAATTTAAAAAAGAAAAAAAGAAAAAAAAATATTCAAAACGCTGGAGGTAGAGGTGGAGGTGGATCTGTCCACCTCCAGCGACGACAACGAAGGCTTCATCGTCGTTTAGAGTCATTTGGATTTCGTTTAGAGTCGACGTCTACTTTTTCATCGTCGTTCATCTTTGACCGGTTCTTAGCCTTCTTCTTCGCTGTCGTTCGGAGTCTGATCGATCTGGTTCTCCGCCTTTTCTTCACCGTCGTTTGGAGTCGACCATCATCGATCTTGTTCTCAGCCTTCTTCTCTGTCGTCGTTCAGAGTCGATCCGGTTCTCAGCCTTCTTCTCTGGCTGATCCTCCTCCGGCATCGACTTCCGGCGGGCGCCACCGTTGTTTTATTTTTATATTTTTTGAAAACGTTAAACTGTTTTGTTTAGTTTTATTAAATGAAGGGGTAATATTGTCCTTTATTATAATGGTGAGGATATTTTGGATATTTCTTAAGCATAAATTCAGCTTATGCTTCCAAAAGCAATTCCCACCCAGCTTCTCAAAAGCTGATTAATAGAGAAGCAAATTGTAAAATAAATTGCTTTTAGAAAGTTTACCAAACACTCTTTTATTCAAAACTTGAGAAATAATTAATTATTTCCCAAGTAAAAGCAATCTCAAACATGGTTTTACTGCTCTTTAAATTGATCCCAGCTTCTCTGAGCTTCTCGATATTGCGACGTGGGACTGAGACCCTCTACATAGATCAAATTCATTCATATTACACCTCAATTTATCAAAGAGATCAGCTGTCCAGCCCATGATGATCTCTATGCAGTCGTGCTTTTTGTGTATTTGATTAAGTGGTTGAATGAGCATTTTCCGCAAAAGATCGAGAAGATGAACATGATTATGTTTAAGAGCTTTCACAATCTCGTCTTCGTTCTCATACCACTCTTCTGGTGATCTGACGTAATAAAAGATGAACTTGTAGATTGAATTCAGGAACTCGTAATTTCTGAAGCGTGTCCAATTATGAGCTGGAGGAGCTGGAAGGGAAGTCGGTTTTCTAGCAAGAACAAATCATGAACTAGGAAGAATGTATAATCAAATTTTATTCCCAATTTTCAATATCGCTCTCTCCTGATCTACCCGAAATCCAACGAAAATGTACATGAACTGCAGAATTGCACAACCATCCACCAGAAATGTCCAGTTGAGTTTGTGATCTTCATTTTTATAGTAGTTATTAGTTAAGTTAAAGCCCTCGCTTTGACTTTGACCAACGGTAGGAATAATTTGAGTTATTTTCAATTAATATAAGGATCAAATTGATAAAATTTCAATTAAGGAGTAAATCAGCTATGTTTCACAATTAGATTGAGACTAAATCGTAAAAAGCCCTTTTAACTTAAGCTAACTAATCTCCGTATATCAGAATGTTATTGCAATTAATCCAATAATAAATTATTATTTTTTTGAAACAGCAAGCTTTATTAGCAGCAAGGAGGCCGAAAGACAACCCACAAGCAAACAGGGGGCATCACCCCACAAACAACACAAAACAAAACAAAACAACCGGACCCAAAAACAGGGCACCACAACAACCAGACCAGCCCTAAGAAGGCCGCAAAGCAACTAACCAACCAAAACAACGAAAAAGACGCAACCTAAATAATAATAATAATATTAATAATAACAAATTAAGATAAAATGAGGTTGGTCCAGTGGTTTGTTCGTTAAATCTACACAGGTGGATTTGAGTGTCCCTTCACCAAGTTCTGAATTATTGTAATATTTTTAAAAAAAATTAATTACCTTTCATTGAATCAGCGTGATAAGCCCAAACTGTGTAAAAAGTTTGAATAATACTTGTAGCAAGTCCAAGAAGGGCTGCGATGAGAACTAGCAGGCTCCAGCGGTTTTTAAAATATTTGTGAATGTCCTGAATGACTTTACGTAGCCACATAAACCCTTTGTTGCGGAAGTAGTTATCGATTTTACACTTCACTTCGTACTTCATAATATATTTCGTTACTTGGGAACAAGTGACAGTGTGAGACTATTTCATTGAACAGCTTAACCACCTCTTCATCGCTGCCAGGTTGATTCCGAAGTATGTTCTTCTCTCGCAACTCCTCTACGTCTTGGGTTCGATCGATGAGCTTATCCATGAAGTACATGTAAGTTATGAATTCGGATTTGTTCGGAAAATTTGGACACATCTCGTAACCTAAAATGTTGAAGAATGTTGATGCAGTTGATTCGTCCAAACTGATGGGAGGCAGCTTTAATGTGCCGCCGATGAAGGTGATGCCTGTCACACAACTTGTCTCACTAGGCTTCAAATTGATCCCAGCTTCTCTGAGTTTCCCGATATTGCGAAATGGGACTGGGACCCGATATTCATTCCTATTACACCTCAAGTTATCAAAGAGACAAAGAGTCCAGCCCATGATGATCTCTGTGAAGTCGTGCTTTTTGTGTATATGATCAAGTGGTTGAATGAGCATTTTCCGCAAAAGATGGAGAAGATGAACATGATCATGATCATGTTTAAGATCTTTCAAAATCTCGTCTTTGTTCTTGGACCACCTTTCTGTTTGTCTGAAGATCGAGAAGATGAACTTGTAGATTGATTCCAGGAGCTCCCTTTCTTTTTTGTCTGGCTCCTGTTTTGATTCCTGGAGCTCCTTCTCTTTTTTGTGTGGCTGCTGTTTTGAAGCGCGCTGGAGGAGCTGGTAGGGAAGTTGGTTTTCCAGCAAGAACAAATCATGAACTAGGAAGAATGTATAATCAAATTTTATTCCCAATTTTCCAAGTTGCGTATCCGAATCTTCCAGATCTTTCGAAGATCCAACAGAAATGTTGATGAACTGCAGAATTGCACAACCATCCACCAGAAACATCCAGGCGAGTTCGTGATCTTTATCTATACATTTTTCAGTTAACTCTTCGTCGTAGCAGTCCTTTAATCTGTTGATCTCTTTCATTATTTCTTCATACAGAACTTTTTTTTCAACACCATTATGTTGGAGGAAGTCGGCAGCTAACCTAACCTTGATCTTTTCTGCCATCTTGATCTGATTTTCCATCTCGGGAGTGCGATCTTCATCTGGGTAGTCGGAGTAAGGACCGAATGAAAACATCTTTGGTTCAAAATACTTTTTCAATATCTTGTTGCCTCGGAGTATGGATGGAACCTTTTGTATCTTTGGTTTAGGATCAGCGGGTAGGCATGTCTCGTTAACCACTTTTGAGGCTTTCTCGAAAGAAACGAACAGCTTCTTTTCTTCTTCACTGAATCTCAGATCCATCTCAATGCTCCACTCATCGCCCACATTATTGCCTCCACTTCTGTCACTGCTTCCGACACTCGCTCCTCCACCCAACGCCTCCACAGACATTTTTCACTGCGTTATTTCTTCTTCTTCTTTTTTTTATTAAATATATGCGACACTGCCATGAAAGTTTATACTTTATTCAGATTGGAAGTTTGGTATATATTAAATTGGCATACTAATTGTTTGTAGGATGCTTTATGATTTTATCAACTCAACACTCTTGGTATTAATTATATTATTCTTCAACCTTTAGTCTTAAAAGGCTTAAATTATTCTGTCTCTCTAACACTAGAAATTCTTTTTGCAGCTATATTCCTTTTTTTATTTATTTAAATTATATATTCTTTGTCCCCTTCATATCAAACAGTCTTTCAGGGAAGACTAACTAGGAGTCTAGGAGAATGTTACAAAGTTGTATACATAACGATAACTACTTTTCTTTATTAATGTTGTTACTTTTTATAAATAAAAAAATTACAATAAATTCAGGATTTAAGGATGGGCATACAACTTGAATCAACAATATGCTCCAACCTCATTTCTCAATTGTTTTCCTTTACTAATTGCATCACATCACATGTTCAATGGTTTTTCTGTCCTAAGTTTATTAAGGTTAAAGTGCTATTTTTTTTTTTAACAATTACAAATAACTCAATATTTAAGAAAAAAGAACACAACTCAAACTTACAACCATAAGATGTAGGTGTAACCGTGTTAGAAACCTCATATTATCGAAGGTTAAAGTGCTATTGAGAAGAGTACTTTTTAACATATTACATGTTTATATATATATATATATATATATATATATATATATATAGAGTGTCCTTCGATGCACTAATGCACCAATTGTGATTATGACTCTTTTGGCTCCATCACGTGCAACAGTATACAGTTGCACATTAGATGTTTTTATATATCTCATAATATATATGAATCACATCTCTTATTTTAATATAAAGTAATTACCTGTATAAAATCCATCAATTTTTATGAGTTGATATTTTTTTTTTGTAGATAATAAGTTTAATAAAATCTACTTAAAAATTATAAACAAAATTTTAAAAAATTTCAAACACTACAACTTTTTAATTCACTTTTCCTATTTTTCATTTTATTTTCTGATGGTTGATTTTCAATAATATCATGACATAGAAATTTATAACTTCGGTTTTATGGTAATGTCACGTTTGTACCTTAATTACGTATATTAGCTCTATTTTAGTATTTAGGTTTTTAGAAATATATTAAAATATTCTCTCACAATAAACTTTTAGTAAAACATAAAAAAAATGGTTGAAAGTATTTTTAATGCTTCACTTGTTTTTTTATTTTATTTTATTTTATTTTTTATAATGAATTTACTAAACATTTGCCTCGCACAATTTACGTCCATAATTGCCTAGCTACACGCCTTACACTCTTAAAGCTCAACAATTAAATTCTACTAAATCCTGCATCTCAAAATGATCTTAGGTAAATGGACAGTTCAGTGTTTGGGTTGCATTGGGGTTGGATAGTGTGGGGAGATGAAATGAAAGGCTAAAACTGTTTGGCTTCAAATTGGGAGATGGAGCACACACCTGAAGGATGGGAAAGTGTTTAGACCATATTTGAGTGGTTTACGCTCATGAAGCCTAGAATCATTTCTAAAGGTACATCTAACTGGGGACATAGACATTTAACACCAGCTACCCACAAAATGTTCAGTTTATTTGCATGCAATGCAAGTTATGATGGTGTGATCTCACTGATGCACAAAAACAATTTGAAGAGTGTTTAAAGAGTGTCAAAGTTGATCTCAAGAGCGGAACATAAAAATGAAACCTCAAGAAAGATGCCCTTTGATCCTGCTTTAATATTTACACAAGCTCCCTCAATGTCATATAGACCGTGATGAAACTTGGACATCAAATACTCATCCAATAATTTATCTAAAGATGCATCATATGCCTGCTTGAAACGCCCATAATTGATAGCATCCTTCTCAGCTAACTCTGAAATCAGCTTTGCCTCTTCAGGCTGCAAAAAACAAGCATAAATAATCAAATGTTTTTTCTTTTTTGAAACAAATACAAGAAAAGTTCATTAGACAAAAAGCATGCACAAAGAAGAGGAGGATAGCCAGCCCTAGCTTTCAAAAACTTCCAAGGCCGTCAGCAAAAGAATACAGAAAACCAAAAGACAGGAACTTCTTTGAACTCAGTAACAGAAGACCAAGAGACGCCAAAAATGGATTTTGTTCCACAAGATGTCAGTTGCAGATTTTTTTATTCCTCTCGAACTGAATTACCCAAAAAAGAGCCATCGTAGCATATTTCCAAAGAGTTTACATAGCAAAAATAATCATATAAAATGCTATTTATCTTCATTTTCTAAAAAAAAAGTCTAACACAGTTGAAAATGACTAAAAATCAGAAGAAAAGAAAAGAACAAAGAGAAGCTTATATTGTCACCTAGAAAATGTCATTCCTAAAGAGCAACAACTTGTACGTGTGTGGAGACAGGGTTATCATAATGAAAGCTGTTTTAAAGTCTATACCATCTAAACCATTTGAGCTATGCGAAAAAATGGTAAAAGATTATGTCTGTCAATCCCATTTCATTGGTCATCAGGTTATTGCCCCCAACTTACATGAGGTTGATCACTATATACATCAATTTTTCTCTAGTACGCACACAATATAGGCATATTTATAGTATACTAATACACATCACCACACTTTTGCCATGTGTATTATCATGATTGAAGTTATGTTGCTTACATGGCAAAAGTGTGGTGATGTGTATCAGTATGCTATAAATATACCTATATTATCTGCCTATGGGAGAAAAATTGCTATATAGTTCTAGTAATATTTATGGATCATTCATTTGTCATTCATTAAAGTTTCCTTAGTTAGCATAACAATACTATTATATTAGAGAAGGCCTAAACCCCCTGGGAAATACATTAGTTAAGTAAGAGATAATGTTCACATCACCTACTTGGCTGCAATTGAATAAAGAGATGTCCAACACTTACTTGATCCGGCATCAAATCATAACAACCATCAGCCCATAGACAACTCATACAAGAGTAAAAGAAAATAACCAATACTCATTCCACATCTACAAATGAAGTACAATAAATATCCTGAAGATTGATCTTCCCCAGTAAAAGATCACTTATGTGATCAGAACAGAGAGGAATACACTTTCGATTCAAACCATCATGAATTGCACCCATGCCCCGAACCCATTTCTCATCATCCAATTGATTAACATTCATTCGGTTTTGTAATAACCTAATCCTATGCATGATAGTATCAGTCCTAACTTCTTTGTAATAACCTAATCCGAGCATTTTTCAATTCCAAAGCTCTAACGTCTTTCTGCCTAAGGTACTTCTTCTCTCTCTTACAGCTTTCTCAGACATAGGAGTATGTAAAACCGAGGGTGTGACAGCCTGCAGTTCCATCCCCAAGAAATCAATCTTCTCAGATACCGCACTATGAATTGCCGTTTTCACTCTATCTACATTACACTCCAAATTCTCTTCCAGAAATTTCAGAACCCGAGTCTTCAAATCCAATGTAAACGTTTTCGATCCTGAAGTGATCACCAATATCTCATCCAAGTAGCTAACTGCATATATCTTCAATGGCTTGTAATAAACATTGGCTTTTGAACAAAGCTCATTCGAATCAAACTTGGGATTCTTCTCATACATTTTAAGACGCATTTCTTGCAGTTCTTTATCAAACCCATTAAAGTAAATATTAATCAAAATTGAACACAAACCACATTCTTGAGGCAACCCTCTCCCTAGATAACATCCACCTAGTTCAATTCTCATTATTTTGAAATCAAACAATCTCTTTAGCAAATTAATCAGCATTGTATCCTTGATTTTCTCCCCCATAAACAAACACAACTTATCTACATTACGTTCATTGAACTCTCGACGATTAAAGGAAACAACAAACCACCAACTGGGATTCTCTACAGAGTTTTTAAGGTACCTAATAGCAGTGTGCCTACCCATATTTACACGACCACCATAAGAAAATGTAACAAAACGTTCATCATAAACAATTTCCAATACAAGTCTTATAGCTTCAATCAAGACCTTCAATTTCAAATTGGGCAAAACAAAAGACTCACCTTTACTACTGCTAATGTCGACACTACAAGATTGAATATCGAACCGGTTTTCGAAAAGCTGTTGACCCATTTCTTGGAATGAGAAGTGGTTCGACATGGAAGGAGAGTGATTGCACAAGGACATGGATAAAGAAGCTGTGAGGAGGACAGAGGGTAAAGCGACGACGTTTTGGATGAGGTTGGAGAAGCGGCCATCTGAATAGTTGCTTAAAACTAGAGTTTTGAGTTGGGTTTTTGTCAAGGGTTCTTCTCTTGCTGCTGTTGCTGCAGATTTGTAGTAGGAGTTGAATCTTGAAGAGAAAGTTGATGATACTGGAAACCTCAGTTTCAATCTTGTCATTCTGTTCAAGTTCATAAGCAGCATTTGTTACAGCTTCAATGTGAGGAAGCTCTTCAAATGCTTATGAACGATTGAACTCTTCTTCTAAAAAAAATTGTTCTTTCAATTGGTTTGGGCCTAACATAGATTTGTTAGATATCATATTTCTAGGGCCCAGTCTAGTCCAATGAAATTTTGTTTTTTAAAAATTACTAGATGATATTCTTGTTGTTTAGTTTTTTTTTTTTAATATTTAATTAGAATTGTTTTGATTTTTGTTTGGAGTATTTATTTGTTCATTTAGGACATGTTTGGTACGCTGTATTGTATAGCATTGGATTGTATCGGATTAGATTGTATCAGATTGTATTGCATTGGATAGTATTATTATTATACAATCATGTGTTAGGTGATATTATTACAATGTTTGGATATGATTTTTGTTTCCAAATATTTTGTATACAAATAAAATTAATATATTTTTTGAATAAGAAATAATATTATAAAATATATATTTGTTGTATTATATTTTTTAAATAATATTTTTATTATAAATTTAATTTTAATTAATTTTAAAATTTTTAATTTTTTTTAATTTTTTTATATTTATTTAATTATTTTAATCCTTTATATAAATTTATTTGAATAAAAAAATCCACCTACAAATTTAATACAATATAAACTCACTTTTTCACTATGTAATGCTTGTATTATAAGCACTATTGACATTTTTTAATAAAATACAATATGTCTTGCCAAACACATGTATTGTATTGTATAATATATGTTAACTATCTTATAGTATACAGTATAAACAAACAAGCCCTTAGATCAACATACAGTAAATAGTTATTATGATTTCAGATGATTATGTTTCACGTAGTGACTAATTATTGAGTTTTTATAATAATAGTTTGTTTAAAATTAATAATTGATAGAATTTTCTCTTGAATCGGATGGCTAAGTCTTCACGTAGTGAACTAGTCATTAAGATTTTGAGAAATTCGTCGGTTATCGATTACTAATGATTTTGATTCAATAATCGATAGAGTTTTCTCGTAAATCAGATGATTATATTTCATATAGTGCCTAATCATTAAGATTTTGAGAAATCCGTTGATCTTGATTATTGATGTGGTTAAAATTAATAATTTGTTTTGAATATTCTCGTGAATTGAGTGATTATGTTTCACGTAGTGACTAATCATTTCGATTTTGAGAATTTAGTTGGCTAACAGTTATTAATTCGGTAAGTTTTAATAATTGATAGAATATACTCATGAATTGGATGATTATGCTTTCATGTAGTGACTAATCATTACAATTTTGAGATATTCGTTGGTTATCAATTATTAAATTTGAACCGCAATAATGAAATTATATGCATATGGAGTGATGTTCTTCTCCGTAGGAGGTTTATAATCTCGAGATATTCACTTATACAGTATGTAACATGTGATGTGTGATGTTCTTCTCCGTAGGAGGTTCAACATCTTGAGGTATTCATTTATATAATATGATATAAATGTTAGAAATTTTAGAAGTTGCTTATAATATATTTTCATTTAATTGAATGAAAGTGCCCAACACTTAATGATACCTACATATTCTATATGCTCACGAATAATATCTACTCAACATGAATATAAGAAGGTCATATATTTCTCATTATTTTGCATAATTTTTTTTTAAAAAAATTATGTGTGACCGTGTTGGATTGATTAATAGAAATATATAAATTTATGTTGGGTGTAATGATATTGGATTTGCAGTTCATGGTTTACAAATGTATAACCTATGAAGTTATTATGGAATTGGATGGTTACGTTTCTATGTAGTAGCCTAACCATTAAGATTTCATTATGATTTGTTTATTTCATTGAAGACACAAATTGATTATATTAGAAATTATTATAAAGTTAGATGGTTATGTTTCTACATAGTAGACTGACCATTAAGATTTTATAATGATCGTTTGTTAAAATTATATAATCAATTGTGTTTGGAATATTTATGGAGTCGGATGACTATGTCTTCACTCAGTGAACTAGTCATTGAGATTTTGAGAAATTCGTCGGTCATTGATTATTAATGATTTTGATTCAATAATTGATGTAATTTTCTAGTAAATCGGATGATTATGTTTCACGTAGTGTAATTTTCTCGTAAATCGGATGATTATGTTTCACGTAGTGACTAATCATTAAGATTTTGAGAAATTCGTCGGTTATCGATTGTTGATGAGGTTAAAATTAATAATTTGTTTTGAATTTGATAAGTTTTAATAATTGATAGAATATTCTCGTGAATTGGATGATTATGATTCACGTAGTGACTAATCATTAAGATTTTGAGAAATTCGTTGGTTATCAATTATTAAATTTGAACTGCAATGATGAAATTATATGCATGTGATGGGTAATGTTCTTCTCCGTAGGAGGTTATTTATCTTGAGGTATTCACTTATACAATATGTTGTGAATGTTAGACACATGTGATGGATGATTTTCTTCTCCGTAGGAGGTTCATTATCTTGAGGTATTCATTTATATAATGTGATATAAATGTTAGAAATTTTGGAAGTTGCCTTTAATATATTTACATTGAATGAAAGTGCCCAACACTTATTGATTCCTACATATTCTATATGCTCACAGATAATATCCACTCAACATGAATTAAGAAGGTTATATATTTCTCATTATTTTGTATAATTTTAAAATAAAAATTATATGTGATGGTGTTGGAGGATTGATTAAGAGAAATATATAAATTTATGTTGGGTATAATGATATTGGATTTGCAGTTCATGATTTATAAATGTATATATAACCTATGAAATTATTATGGAATTGGATGGTTACGTTTCTACGTAGTAGACTAACCATTAAAATATCGTTATGATTTGTTTATTTCATTGAGGACATTAATTGATTATATTAGAAATTATTATAAAGTTGGATGATTATGTTTCTACGTAGTAGGCTGACCATTAAGATTTTATAATGTTTTTTGTTATAATTATATAATCAGTTATGTTTGGAATATTTATGGAGTTGGATGGCTCTTCACGTAGTGAACTAGTCGTTAAGATTCCACAATATTCATTGGATTATCAATGATTAAGGTTTTGAACTGCATTAAGGTAAAACTATACATGTGTTGATCATCTGCCTAAGAGAGTCATCACTTGTGTAAGTTTTGTGAGCATTGAAGAATAAAAAGTGATGTTCATCTCCCAAAGAGGTTAATCACTTGTAGGAAAGTTTTAACATGTGCGTTGTGGTCTTTGTTCTAATGACAGATCATGATGTTGTGTTTGATTTCCATGAAGGTTAAATCATTATTTATAATGATTATGGAAATCGGTGTGAGCATAAATATACTGTTATTTAATTCTCTTTTTTAAACGCCTCTATTATTTCTAAAATGCTATTAAGATATTGGTTAATGGACCTTTTTTTATAGATTAGATGAGACGCTCCAATTGGTTTTTACCTTAGCGAGGATTAAAGGATAAATAAAGTTTAGTGAACCCACTGTCGAAAGTTTTGTTAAGTTAATATATTCTATGAAGTTATGTCTTTTGTTTGTCATTTTGATAAAGGTGATTAGGGGTGGGTGTTTTCGGGTTGGGTTTGAATTTTTCCAACCCGATCGTATATCGGGTTAGAAAAATTCAACCCAACCCAACCCAACATTATTTTCCCCAAACCCAACCCAGCCCAATATTGTCGGGTTGGGTTGGGTTGATCGGGTTAGCGGTTAGTAAAAAAAAAACTCATTTACATATAACTACATCACACATTAATTAAAATATTACATCGAATATCAATAATGATAATATTGAATCTCCATATAATTCAAGCATCTTATATGCATCAACATAAAAACATAATATAAAAAAAGTACAAATGTTTAATCCATAAAATACAAACAAAAAACATGGAAAAATAAAACATAGTTTTCAATTTCTTCTTAAGCCTCTTCCAAACATTTTTTTTCCTTGAGCCTTGTCCAAGCATTTTTGAACATTAACGGTCTTTCTTATTGATAAAAAAAAAGCCAAAATTATTACTTCTTGAAACGTAATATAGGTATGTATGTATACGTTTTTGAGGAAAATAATTACCTTAGTAAAAGTCAAAACACCATCAAATTTGGTGTCAACGCACAACCATATCGTCCAATGAAGTGTTCATTCCAATCTTTACATAAATGGAAGAACAAATATTAGCAAAGAAATAAAAATTTTACATTAAGCATACAATATAGAGAAAATAAAATTAATAGTTTACATGTTTCAAGTGCATCATAAAACTCTATCTCATCCGTGGTTGGTGCAATATCTAAACAAATATTAGAAGATCGCAACCAATTTTACAAGCAAACCAATATCTCCACCATCTTTGGAGTCAAGGAACTCCTAAATGGGTCAAGAACATGCCCTTTGGTACTAAATGCGGACTCAGAAGCCACTGTAGACACCGGAATGGCAAAGACGTCTTTTGCAATTTGAGATAGAAACTTGTACTTCGAAGAATCAACATTCCACCGATTCAAGAGATCAAAGTTCTCATCATCCATACTTTTATCGAACTCTATCAAATACCTTTCTACCTGATTTTTTAAATCAACAAAATCTTTCTTCTCTTTCAATTTTTTAAACTTTTTAAGTCTTTCCAAACGAAAATCAGAATTTTCATTAGTTTTTCCCACATCAGCCTCATTTTCTAAAGGAATGGAGCTAGAAACTTGATCACTATTTGAAATATTATCAACTCCTTTATAGCAATCATAAAGTTGAATCAAAATCTCCTTAATATCAAAAGTCATCTTCTTAACCTTATTATCATCAAACAAATCACCAAACAAAATTTCACATAATCTAACTTGTATCTTGGATCAAGAATAAGCGCAATTATTAACAATATATTGACATCCTCAATTTTACCCCAATATTTATCAAACTTAGATTTCATTGCACCCGTCATTCCACTCAACAAATAATCTTGACTATTAGCCAATGTAGTCAACTCAGTTGCAATTGAGTACAATTCATGGAAGAACATATTAGAAGTAACAGATAAATAAGCACTAAATTTCAAAGTGATGTCATAAAAAAAATGCAAAAATTGGACAAACACTTTAGCATGACTCCAATCATCCTCATTTGGTGGTCCTATCTTTTTCCTCCCACCATCTTCACATTCGGTGAAGTACAAACCATAACGTCCATCCTCCTCCAATAGCCTATCAAATGCTTTTTCAAATTTTAAAGCAGCAGATAACATCAAGTAGGTGGAATTCTATCTAGTTGGCACATCTAATATCACCATGCTCTTACTCTCAATTCTTTCATGTTCAACACAAGTTTTGAATTTTTGAAGTCTAGAAGGTGAAGATCTTACATATTGTACTGCATTACGAATACGAACAATAGAATCATTCATATCTTTCAATCCTTCAGACACAATTAAATAAATAATATGATCACAACATCTCACATTCAAAAAATTCCCTCCTAACACAAGCTTGGATTCATTCCAATTTTTCAACTTTCTTTTGATATAATCTATAGCCACTTTATTGGCAGTGGCATTGTCTATGGTTATTGTAAACACTTTCTCAATACTCCAATCCAATAAACATGACTCAATAATTTTTCCAATAGTCTTTCCCTTATGGCCAGGAACCATACCAAAGCTCAATATTCTTTTATTCAACTTCCATTCACAATCAATAAAATGGGCAGTGATAACCATATAACAAATATTTTGCATGGAAGTCCATGTGTCGGTGGTTAAGCAAACTCTAGGTGTTTTTTCAACGAAATATTTTCTGAGTTTAAAATTTTCATCCACATAAAGTCGAAAAATATCCCTAGCAAGTGTTCTTCTAGAGGGACGGGTAAACCTTGGACAAGAAATTCTACAAAAATCTCTAAACCCCTTTTTTCTACAAAAGAAAAAGGTAATTCATCAACAATAATCATCCTAGTAAGTGCCTTTCTACACCCTTCCTTATCAAACCCCACAACCACAAGATTTGTGACCTTTTTCATATCATCACTGCAATCTAGATTATTATTTGGTGCTCCTAAGGTTAAGACTTTTTGACGTTTATCATCTGCTGCCTTTGCACAGTGATATTTTGTATATTATGATTCTAAATGATTCCACAAAGTTTTAGTGCCACATGATTTACTAGAGCAAAGATAATCTTTTCCACAATAATTACACTTACATCTAGTGTCGTCGCTATACTTCGTGAAGAATAACCACATATTTGATGGACCTTTCTTTGTCTTTCTCTCTTCATGCCAATATTCGGAGTTTGTTCATCCATCTACAAAAAGAAACACATATACATTGAGTAGCTAATTAAGCTGCAAAGTGCAATCAAACTTACTGAGTTTTATAATCTATTATCATCCTCTTTATGTATAAATATTACCTAATTCAGTTGTAATTGGAGGATTAATAGTTTATAACAGTTCATTTCTAGAAGAATTTAATATCTTTTTAGTACCACTTTCAACGATTCTTTTTTAGAATAATAATAATTGGGTTTGGATGAATTTGATCAAGTAGTTGACATGATATTGTGTGTGTGTATATATATATATATATATATATATATATTAGGAACAGATCATATACAATATATTTCTAGTGGACTAGCTTTTCTCTATGTCCACACAAATATATATTTCCACACACACACAGTGTGTCCAAGTCAAATAAATGTTTTTGAATGTGTTCTCTGTGGATTTGCAAATAGAGTTGTGCAGCAATTAAGACCAACCTATTACACCACAACCAATTAATTAACACATACATTTTAAATCGCCTCACATCTGATATCTCCTTTATTTAATTATTCAAAAATTAAATAAAATGATAAGTTGGGTTAACTTAGTACGAAGAAAGGAAAACATAGCCAAAAATAGGGCAGAGAGACATAGACAAACAAAACCAAAACAGAGCACCTAAAACAAGAACACAAACATCTAGGAACTAGGAAGAGCAAGTGAGCAAGGAATTTGGCCCAGGCACCCTAAACATTAGCCATACCACACCTAGGCTGAGAGAAGGAAGCACCAGAAATCACCCACAAAGAAAAATTCATGAGAATCTAATCTTAATATCACCACACCAGAAGCGTACGGGAATCCACTTGAGCTAGTAGGTGGACAATCCAAAATTCGATGGCTACTGAGAGAGATGTGAGAGAAGAGGCTGCAGTAGATGGATGTAAGAAAGGGATAGATTTTAGGGTTTCAAATGAAAAGAAAGGGCTTTTGAATTATTTCAGCAGATTTTTTTTATATGTATATATGTCGGGTCGGGTTGCGGGTTGACCACATCACCCGACCCGGCCAGAGAAAATTTCGGGTTGTTGGCTTTTGACCCGTTTTGAATGATTTTACGATGTAACCAGATCCAACTCGCCAATTTCGGGTCGGGTTTGGTCGGGTCTGGCGGGTTGGGTTCAATGTGCCCACCCCTAAAGGTGATAGGGTACAAACACCATAGGAAGTAGTCTTGAAATTTTGACAGTTCAACATAGCAAGTCAAAGAAAATACCGATGACATAAAATAATTTGCACTCGCAAGAAAATGTACCCCTTGATTTATGTTTTGAAATATTTGATTGATTATCAATTAATCCCTTAGTGGGTTGTTTCTTGTGATACATTTTATATTATAAATTTTTTCCAATGAACTCTATATTTAATAGGGATCAAGTAGTTTAGAGGTTTTATTAGAATTCATATGAATTCATGGTAATATTTAGATTATCTTTAACCTCTAAAGGTTTTATTGGATGATATTTTGGATTTTGGTCCCGTAATACATAGTACCATTTTCATAATAGGACTGAGAATTTAAATTAATATCTTGAAGCTTATTCAAGATAATAAATTCTTACTTATAATTTTCATCTAGTGAATTATATGGTGATTTTTGTAAATAATAATCCTTATGGATCTTCAAACTCTTCTCGTATTCTAAATTCTACTTTTAGGTTTTAGAATTAGATTGATGATTGTTCTTGTAGTTTAGATATAATCATTTTAATCACATGACCAAAGGTAAAATGAAGATAATTGATTCGTAGGGCATTTTGATTATTTTTAAATTCTCGGATTTAAGTCTTTTGATTAATTGTATTAAAAGTGATCTCATAAAATATAAGAAGAAGACTGCAAATGGTTATAAACTATTAATAACAGTTTATAGAATGTCATATTTTATTTATGATAATAATTGTATCTATGCATTATACATTCTTAGGGGGAGAGAGATGTTGTTAAGAATGTATAATTTGAAAAGACTTGCATTTAAGGAAGCAATAGTATGATTGTGCTAATTATGTTGAATAAATATCATGTTTGTTGAATTACAATTTTGGATGTCATTGGAGTAATGGTTTTGACTTAGTTGTTAGATAGTTGCAAATTAATTGGTTGAAAATGATTTTTCAAAGTAATAATATTTTCAACTTAAATGTTGAAAGTTGTCAAATTTATGACTTGAAGGTTTTACATGAAAATTAGTATTAAGTTTGCATACTTTAAGACTTCATTGGCATTGTTAATCAAGTTTCCTAACAATGGTGTTTAGTTTAATAAAGTAGTAGCATTTTATGACTTTGTTAAAAGTTTTATTTTGCCATTAGACATAACTGAGGGTCAGTGTGAGTAAGTTTATTTTCTATGTGCTCTATGTTGTCATTTGTGTGATATTAAGAATTTTATCTATAGTATTTCGAGGTGAAAAATCTTGAACATGCTTATTTTGATAATGCTATTGAGAAAATATATTAATAGAGCACTTGAAGGGTTATATATGATTGAAAGTTTATTTGTTTGAGGTGTCTATTGGTAAAAGTGATAAACTTACATAACTTTTTAATTCCTCAAGTAAATTGGAGCATTCTCATAAGAAAAGGTCATGTAAATATCAGCGATTGATATTTTAATGTATGCTTAATATATATGTATTGATTCTATTATTACATTAGTAGACTTTGCAGATTTCAAACTAATTTGGCTTATATCACTGGGTAGTCATAAAAAAAGGGAGGTTTCATAGTATTTGTAGAGGTTAATTGTTTCATACTCACATGTATGGATGGATAAATAAATATGTGGCTTTATATATTGAAACTCTAAAGAATTTTGATTGTGAAATCATATTTTGAGGTAGATTATGATAATTTCATTGCATTTATTTTCTCTGAATATGATAAGAGATCTCAGAGATTTAATCATATGGATATTATGGTGGTTGAGAGGATTTAAGAGTTGCGAGTTTCTAATAGCCACAAGTAAAATAACTCTTGATACAATAACCAAGATATTTGACTCCGGAGGTTTTGTGGAGCATGTTCTATCCTACATTAGATTATTGATATTTTGATATATTTGGTTAGTGGGAGTTGTTTTTTTTTTTTTTTGTAGATTAACTGCATTTATGTTATGCATGTTTGTTTTATATTCTCGAGAATGTACTGTATATGCATGTTAAGATGTTTGCCATATTTGTTATTGTGTGCACACAGATGTTTGATTATGACCGCTTGCTGGACCGCGGCTAGGGTAAGTGCTCAGACCGCGGTACAAGCAGCGGTGCACCGTCTGGACAACACCGCGTTGGGGACCGCTGTGCATGCAAAGCACAGGCCGCGGTCTAGGCAGCAGCGGCCTACTGAAGTATACCGAGGTATGGACCGCTGCGCATACAAGTGCACAGACCGTGGTTTTTAACGCATGCACCTTCTGGAACCAACAGCTGTTGGGACCGCGACGGAGGCAGGTGCCCAGCAAGCGACCTGCACCGCGGTAAAGAGAAAAATCCTCTTTTCCAGGCAGACTCAACACACTAATCTAATATGCAAAAATGTGCAAGTGTGGAGTGTGATGAATGGCATACAATGCATCATTCAATAGAATGTAATCAAGAATATAATGCATGCAAGTGAGTGTGTGCAATTAAAATCTCTTCAAAAGAGTCAAGTCAAGTAAACTACCTCTCTTGAAGCACTATGGGATCTTGGAAGCTTGTTGATGAAGAACCACAATAATACCTAAGCTACCCATTATAAGTAATCCCAATGTGATTTGTCATGAAATAAGCCAATCATAAAACTGAGGTTCTTACAATCTCCCCCTTTGGCTATTTCATGACAAAATCACCACTCACAAAATAATCCTCACAAAAAAAAAAGCTATTGGTCAACAAGTAATTCTACATTACATTAAGAGAAACCTAAGATCTAAGTCTTCAAGGTCATCAATCTCTTCGTAGATCATCATACCAACACACAATAGCAAGAAAGCACTTTCCAAGAACAAGTGCATGTGAGGTGAACAAAAATAAAAAGCAATTGCACTCAAAAAAGCAATATAAAGAAATGCATGTGCAATGCTCCTCCTAAAAGGTTACTCTCTCTTTATGACTCTCTCCCCAAAGCATAACAATGCACCCTTATGCTCCCCCTATATTTCTCAAGACTTCTCCCCCTTTTTGTCATGAGATAGGCAAAGGAGCTCCCCCTATCGGGTTGCTTTAGCAAAGAGAGATATTAGCACAAAAGATGGTTGCATAATCATTTACATAAACTTTATGCAACTAAAATAATTGAGAGAGATTCAAGGAGTTTTATTTAATGAGAAATGTGTGAAATGTTGCTTTGCATGCAAGACATATAACATCAAAGTTCAAAAACAATGGTATTTGGCAAAGCAAACATCAAAAGGGTTTCCATAAGAAGTCAAACCAATTTGCACCCTTTTGTCATAAGCAAACATGATATAGTATTTTGAAAAGAAATTTTCAACACACACAAAACTATATCAATCCTTAAAAGCAAATCAAGACATTGGATCAAGAGATCCTTTTAGATTTTTCCGGATAATTATCCGTATGATAGAAGTCTTGATTAACAATTAAGAAGAGAGAGAAGACTAATTTGGATATAAAATCCTTATTGATTGCATGGATACAAGATCCTTATTGATTAGTCTTCTCATTTGCATTCACACACATTTGCATTAAAGCAATCAAAACATATTTCTTGCATATCATTTAAAGCATGTCATAAAAACAAGTTCACATGTCATGGAGATAAATTATAGGTCATTCAAATGTACTTCCCAATTAATTCTCCTAATCCAAAAATGCATGTTTGAACATAGAGGTGACATGGATTGCAAACCAAGCAAGACACACTTATTAAAAAAAAAAACATATAAGCTTATATGTGCAACCAATCATCTCAAGCAATTATAAAAGAGCATAAAATTAATCAACTTTTTGCATATAGCAAATCATGCAAGTTCGCTCTCTTTGCTTGAGCTCCCCTCATGGGGTCACAACCGTACCGTATCAGTACGAGGGGTAAGTTCCACTAGACATACTAAGTCCATTTGACTCAATAGTGTCTATTGGTGATATTTTAGCACAAAGGAAAGGATGCACATTTTCCTTATTCAACCTAGGTTCCACTACATCATTTTTAGTGGACAAAATATTCAATTCACTAGATTTCCTAGGATAATTCAATTTAGCCCTACGGTTCATTCTCTTTTCTTTCATGCTCTCAATTCTACATAACTTAATGTAGTTAAAACAATTTGGTCTAATGTGACCAATCATACCACAATAATGACAAGTAGGTATAAAAGAAGAAATCATACCATTGCATTTAGCTCTTATCGAGGCATGGCCATGTTGATGAGTTTGCATTTGATGTTGAAAATGTTGGCTTTTTCTTTGAACATTAGCCGGATGTTGGTGCCTTTGTGGTTGAGCATGAATAACTTGATGTACTTGCCTCAAGGGTTGAGGTTGCTTGGCTTGCCTTCTTGGTTGAGGAAAGCTTGAAAGCGAAGCTCTTGGTTGTTGAGCTTGAGCTCCATTCTTTGTTGGCATCTTCACTTGGCCACATTTGGATGACTCTCCAAGATCAATCTTCCTCCTAGGATGTTGAGGAGGTGAACCTTTGCTTTTGCCTTGAGCTTGAGGTTGAGGTGAAACTTGTTTCCTCGGAAGAATCTTCAAGGAAGCACTCTTTGAAGACTCACCCATAATAATACATTTCTTGGGTGATGGAGGCGGACATTTAGGAGAGATCTCCTTCACAAATGTAGTCTTGCCCAGGAATGGAGTGCACTCATCATCAATGAAACCAAGCCCACGCTTGTCATTTGGCACCTTGCCAATGCTTAACATCTTGTTAAGTTTCTCCGATCCCGAAGTCAATTTAGCAAGAGACATCCTTGCTTCATCAAGTTCCCTCTTCAACTTGTCTTCACTTTCGTTGACTCTCCCCACTTCTTCATTCAAGTGAGTTACCTTGGTTGAAAGCTTGAGATTCTCCTCCTTTAATTTTTGAATCTCCCTTTTCTTTTTCAACCTAGAGTCTTCAAAGTGTTTGATGAAGCCTTCAAGGTCCGTGCCTTCACAAATTCCTCTATAGTGAGGAGAAGACTTCTCATCACTAGAGTCACTTCCTATACTAGAGAATGAGACACTCTTTTCACTTTGCCTCTCATCAAATGAGTCAACTTCCTCATCAAGACTTTTGCCTTGGTCACAAGACAAGGCACTCTTGCCTTCTTCTACTTCCACATAGGAGGCTCCAAAGGCCGTGTAGTTAATGGCAAGATCTTCATCATCCGAGGAATCTTCTACACTCTCACTATCACTTGATAAGATAGCCATCGCCTTTCCTCTTCTCTTGTCCTTCAAGTTAGTACAATCCTTAGAGATATGCCCGAATCCTTCACATTCAAAGCATTGAATCCCCGTTCTTGAAGGCTTCTCTTGACTTGGCTCAATCTTCTTGAAGTGGGTTTTCTTCTTGAAGTCATTTCCTTTAGAGCCATGGCTGCTCTTTTGTAGCTTCAAGAATTTCTTGAATCTCTTCACCATTAGAGCCATGTCTTCATCCGAGTCATCATCCCCCTTCCCAATCTTGGAGGTCTTCAAGACTAACCCCTTTTGCTACTTGGGAGGTGTGGAGGTAGGACCCCGTCTAGACTTATAGGCAAGTAGCCTTCCAATCACTTCACTTGGCTTCATAGTCTTGAAGTCCTTGTTTTCTTCAAGAGCCGTCACTTTGGATTCAAATCTAGCAGGAAGTGACCTCATGATCTTTTGCTTGATCCTTCTATCCTAATACGGGTCACCTGGTTGATGGCTTTGATTCACAATGTCCATCAACTTCACTTGGAAGTCATTAAAGCACTCATGCTTATCCATCTTGATCGTCTCAAATTGTGCTTGAAGAACTTGGAGCTTGGAATCCATAACCACTTCGGTTCCCTCATGCGCCGTCTCTAGGATTTTCCAAGCTTCATGTGCATTTTTGGTGATTTGGATGAGTTTGTATTGGCTCTCATCCACTGCACAAAACAAAGCATGCATTGCTTTGTTGTTCCACTTTGAAGCTTCAAATTCTTGTGTGCTCCATTGAGACTTAGGCTTGGAGACTTTACTTCCATCTTCGGTGGTCATTGTTGGAGGAGTGTAGCCATCTTCAATTGCCATCCAAGCTCGATCACTTATTTGGCAAATATAGGACTCCATCTTGCCTTTCCATGAGGCATAATTGTCACCCTTAAGCAAAGGAGGTCGTATGCTTGATGCTCCCTTATTACTCATCCCAAAGTCACTCATAGTGTTTGGGTAATATGAATGCAAGTGAATGCAACCAACAAAATGCACACAAATGCAAGACACACACAATCAAGAGCAAGGATCACCTAAGTATGTCTAGGAACCCGCTCTGATACCAATTGAAAATACACTCTAAGCGTGTGTCTAACAACCTAGAGGGGGGTGAAAGGGTTGTTAATCGATTATTACCAATTTTTCGATTAATCAATATTAATAATATAACCCAACATAAACAAACATACAAAATCAAGTAAAAGTGCGGAATATAAATAACACTTGATTTTTACGTGGAAACCCTTCAACAAGGGAAAAACCACGGGCTATCCTTCTAGCCACACACGATCCTCAAATCCACTATTGTAATAATGTTTACAACCTAGGTTGACCTATAGTCACACCATTCTCAGTCACTAACCCATCACTACTACCCAACGGGCCTTTATAGTGAATCCTTGATCACTTTGCTTGCCAAACACACCTTGGTTGCAAGACTTCACTTGCTTGTGCACTACACCTTGTAGTCACAAGACTTAACTCTCAAGAAGAGATTAACAACCTAAGTGAATATATGAATACTCAAAATACAAATAATGCTAGGCAACACTAAATGCTTATCTAGGGATTTAAGATGACACTAAGTACAAATCCTAGATATCAATGTCTATATAAATGCTCATAAAGACCTAACTAGATATAGATGTGCAAGTCTAAACTCTAGTCATCAAACAAAGCCATATCAACATATGTTGTCATTAATCACGGCAAGGACAATAAATGCAATTAACAAATGCAATCAATGAGTCCTAATTAGCTAGAGGGAAAATATGTACTAAATGCAAGCTATCACAATATAAACCCAATCATACAAAGGAACTCATAAATAGATGCATTAAATAGAGTCCTAGCATTTAATCAACTAATAAATGCAATAAAAACACAATCTTGGAAAGTATGAACAAATGATAAATATGGGGTTTTTGTTCAACTTACCAAGTCAACTAATGATGATGACCCATGCCTTAAAGATGCTTAGAAATACGTGAAGATGATGGGTTTTGGGTTTGGAGAGTCAAGGAACAAAACTTGAAGTTTTCTCTCTTTAGGGTTTGTTCTCTCTCATAAAAAATGAGTTATTGAAGCTCTAAAACGAGTTGGGGAAGAAGAGAAGCTTTCTCTCTCTAGGGTTTGTTCTCTCTCTAGGGTTTGTTCTCTCTCTCATAAAAATGAGTTATTGAAGCTCTAAAACGAGTTGGGGAAGAAAAGAACATATATATAGAAACCCTAGACAAAACTGCATCGTTTTGGGCTTGGGAAACAAAATCCCGTCAATACCGCTTGCTGGATCGCGGCTAGGGTAAGTGCTCAGACCGCGGTACAAGCAGCGGTGCACCGTCTGGACAACACCGCGTTGGGGACCGCTGTGCATGCAAAGCACAGGCCGCCGTCTAGGCAGCAGCTGCCTACTTAAGTATACCGCTGTATGGACCGCTGCGCATACAAGTGCACAGACCGCGGTTTTTAACGCATTCACCTTCTGGAACCAACCGCTGTTGGGACCGCGACGGAGGCAGGTGCCCAGCAAGCGACCTACACCGCGGTAAAGAGGAAAACCCTCTTTTCCAGGCAGACTCAACACACTAATCTAATATGCAAAAATGTGCAAGTGTGGAGTGTGATGAATGACATACAATGCATCATTCAATAGCATGTAATCAAGAATATAATGCATGCAAGTGAGTGTGTGCAACTAAAATCTCTTCAAAATAGTCAAGTCAAGTAAACTACCTCTCTTGAAGCACTATGGGATCTTGGAAGCTTGTTGATGAAGAACCACTATAATACCTAAGCTACCCATTATAAGTAATCCCAATGTGATTTGTCATGAAATAAGCCAATCATAAAACTGAGGTTCTTACAATAATGATCTTTGTAGTTGGATACTTAAGGTTTTATAGGACTAAGGGGAAAGAAGGTGTTACTCTCTTAAACATTCTTTGTGGACACATATAATTGTTTGTCAATTCGGAGTGTCGTTTTTTAAAATGAATTTTTAAATCTAAAATAATAATGTATATGTAGCTCAAGTGGGAGAATGTAAGATTTTTATAAAATTGTGAGCAACATATGACCTTATATTTTGAGTTTATGAAAACCGAATTGATTGGAGTATTTAAGTAAGAGAGAGTTGACCGGATAAAGCCCTTTATTAATGTGATCAATATTGTTGAGCTTGGTGCACCTTAGCTACATTATTTATATAGGATATGGTAAATGATGAGCTATTGTATATGTGTGGGCCTGGTAATCCTTTTGGGACTAGCCATCATATTAGGGTTGTGAATCCTCTATGAGTTAGGATTCAAGTATATAGGGGGTCCCTACTCTCTCTCTCATGTATCACATAGTGATTCAGAATAAAGTAGCATCCCCATTAGGTGATCTGAAGTAAGGTGTGAAGAGAACAGAAAACTTTCTATTGTTCTTTTCAAGTTATTGCACTATTATGGATTCGGGATTAAAAATCGATATAATTTGGATGGTTTCCGCTGCGCTTCCAGGTACGGCTCTATTTATACTTATGCATACAATAAGAGATTAATTATTTTTATATAATGCTTACAGGTGGATGATGTTGCAAAGTTTCTCCACACTTACTCATCCTATGATTTTGCTAGATTCAGTTGTACAATTCCTCACAAAAAGACTGCAGTGAAGTGCTGTGATGAGATTGATCTAGTGGCAAAGTCAATAGGAGTTGTTAATTGTATTATAAGAAGACAAAGTGACGGGGAAGTTATTTGGTTGCAATACAAACTACGTTGGTGCTATTTCTGCTATTGAGGATGGACTAAGAGGTAAACACCATATCAGCAGTTCTGGCAGTTCATCTCTAGCAGGTAAGTTATTTGTGGTCATTGGTGCGGGTGGTGCTGGCAAGGCACTTGCTTATGGTGCAAAAGAAAAAGAAGCAAGGGTTGTGATTGCTAATCGCACCTATGATCGAGCCAGAGAACTTGTAGACATCATTGGAGCAGATGCTTTATCTCTTTCTGATCTTATTAATTTTCGTCCCGAGAATGGCATGATTCTTGCAAACATAACATATATTGGAATGCAGCCAAACGTCGACAAAACACCTGTTTCTAAGAATGCTTTGAGAAATTACTCGCTGGTTTTCGATGCTATTTACACCCCAAAATAACCAGACTCTTGAGAGAGGCAGAAGAATCTGGCGCTACAACTGTGTTAGGGTTGGAGATGTTCATTGGACAGGCATATGAACAATTTGAGAGGTTCACTTGGTTACCTGATCGGTCTATTTCTATATATTATTCGAAAGGTTTGGAGGTCGTTTGGTCATATTTTGAGCCCATTGTATTTCGGGTCTCTATAATTGCACGGGTTGTGCACGAGTCCTTTACTCGTGCAGTTACCCGTGCACTGAGGATGTGCATCATCGGGTCTCTTTGTTGCAAGGGTTGTGCAGGGGTCACATACCCATGCAATTACCCGTGCATTGAGTTGAGTGCCTTCGGGTTTGTGTGATTGCACGGGTTGTGCACGGGTCTCTTACTTGTACAGTTACCCGTGCACTGATGAAGGATGCACTCGGATTTGTCAACTTCAAGGGTTGTGCGCCGGTCCCTTACCGGTGCAGTTACCCGTGCACTGGGCACTTTATTTTCAAAATGTCGTAGCTTTGTCTAGGGCTTATATATATATATTCTCTTCTCTCCCATGTTGTTTCTAGAGCTTCAAGAACCATTTTTAAGTGAGATAGATTGTTTCTTAAAGAGAGAAGCTCCAAGATTTGTTCTTTAACTCTCCAAACCCAAAACCCATCATCCTTCATGCATCATTAAGGCATAGGTCTTCATCTTTAGCTAACTTGGTAAGTTGAACAAAAATCCCTCTTTGTTATTTGTTTATTCATTCCAAGTTGATGTTTTTATTGCATTTATTAATTGATTATATGATAGGACTTCATGTATTACATCTTGTTATAAGTTCCTTTGCATGTTTGGGTTTGTATTGTGATAACTTGCATTTAGGACATATTTGCCCTTCAGCTAATTAGGACTCATCGATTGCATTTGTTAATTACATTTATTGTCCTTGCCATGATTAATGACAACATGTATTGATATGGCTTTGTTTGATGACTAGATTTTAGATTTGCTTATCTACATCTAGTTAGGTCCTTATGAGCATTCATATAGACATTGATATCTAGGATTTGTGCTTGGTGCCATCATATAATTTCTAGATAAGCATTTAGTGTTTCCTAGCATTAATTGCATTTAGAATATTTTTACATATTCACTTAGGTTGTTAATCTCTTCTTGAGAGTTAAGTCTTGTGACTACAAGGTGTAGTGCACAAGCAAGTAAAGTCTTGCAACCAAGTTGTGGTTGGCAAACAAAGTGATCAAAGATTCACTATAAAGACCCGTTGGGTAGTAGTGGTAGGTTAATGACCGAGAATGGTATAACTAGAGGTCAACCTAGTTTGTAAACATCATTACAATAGTGGATTTGAGGATCAATGTGGCTAGAAGGATAGCCCGTGGTTTTTCCTTGTTGAAGGGTTTTCACATAAAAAATCAAGTGTCTTTTAATTTCCTCATTTTACACTTGATTTTGTATGTTTGCTTGTGGGGTCATTTTTTAATATTGACTAATCAAGAAAAGTTGGTAATTAACTTGATTAAAACTTATTCACCCCCACTAGGTTATTAGACACACGCTTTAGAGTGTATTTTCAGCCTCCTCCCGCTTTCAATAGTTTGAAATTCAATGTCGATGGTTCGACTTTAGGCAAACTGGGGTCGGCTGGCATTGGAGTAGTTTTAAGGGATTGTAGAGGCAATGTGTTATGTAGTTTCTCCTATTTATAGGCATTCAGGAGTCTAATACAATGAAAATTTGGGGGATTCAAAAGGCTTGCGCCCTTTGTGTGTCTACTCCTTCTCTCATAGGTCGTAATATCATGGTTGTTAGCGATTCCAAGGTAATGGTTTCTTGGGTTAATAATGGTGGTTATAGTAATTTTAATCATATTGACACTATTTACAATATCCGTAGCAGTTTGGCAACCCTTGGTGCCACAGTCGTTACGTTCAGCTTGAGATCTTCCAATCACATATTCATATAGCTGACTGCTTGGCAAAGATGGGGTCGAGTAAGGTTGGGGATTTTGTTCTTTGGGGAGATGTTTTTGTAAAGAGATGAACTGAAGAGGATTTTAATAAACATAGAAGAAAACATAGACTCAAGTAAAAGATATGCTACAAGATGTTTGATAAAAGGTCTAGAAGAGAAACTGAGAAATGATTGAAGAAATTGTAAACCGCCATTAATGGCTTTCTTGTAACTGCATTCAATATATCAAAGAAGGATTTATTTGTACAAATTTATTTTCTAGATAGTCACACTTTTCTCGTGAGCTAACTATTTATACTACGATCTATAACTAACTCTCTAACAAACTTTCTGATGATCAGGAAAGATAATTACTACAGAGATTGACACCTCATCATTGTCTAACTAACTTCCCAAGTTCACTTCACTTCTTCAAAGTTTACACAAACGAATCTTGTTTCTATCATAGGCTTGATTGCTTCTTTTATCTGTTATGCACATTGCAAGCCCAATATATGGATGTGATCTGCACAATGTACTTATCTCAGTATCAGATATAGCAATGCTGTCGTTTGATGATGTAACACTTTGCACCATATTAGCTATTGCAACATCCTCCCTTAAGCTGAATAGTGGTCATGGAACTAAATTCAGCTTGGAACAAAAGAACTGAAATTTATCAGCTGGTAACGCCATTGTAAGCTCATCAGCCACTTGAGAATCTGTGGGCACATATCTAGGTTCAACCACACCAGCCTCTACCTTTTCTCTTATGAAATATGTGTCTATGTCAATGTGTTTAGTTTTGGAGTGAACAACAGGATTCAAAGCAAGTGAGTTAGCACCCATGTTGTCACATCAAATAATAGCTGGAGAAGGAAGCTGAATACGAAGCTCTTGAAACAATGATTAAAGCCATAAATTTTAGCAGTAATTTGAGCCATTGATCTGTACTCAGTCTTCATGCTAGAACATGCAACAACTTACTGCTTCCTTGAACTCCAAGCAATGAGATTGCCACCCAAAAACACACAGTTTCCTCTTGTGGAACGCCTATCATCTAGGTAACTAGCCCAATCTGCATCAGCATTTGCTTCTAAGGCCAGTGAAGAAGATGGTTTGAACCACAAACCTTTGTCAATGGTGCCTTTTAAGTACCTTTACACCCTTTTACAAGTTTGCCAGTGAACTTGTGTTGGTGCCACAAGGAATTGACTAAGCTTGTTAACTGTGTAAGATATATCAGATCTTGTGTAACACAAATATTGAAGAGCTCCAACCAAACTCCTGTAAACCGTAGGATTCTCAAGAGGATCCCCATCACCTCTAACAAGTTTGGAACCAGTACTAATAGGAGTGGAGCAAGGTTTGGAGTCAAACATATTGTTTTTCTTTAAAAGATCTGCTATATACTTAGACTGAGTAAGGTAGAGACCACTCAAATTATGGTAAGTATCAAATCCAAGAAAGTAACTGACTGAACCTATAGTCTTTAAGGCAAAAGTGTTGTTAAGCTGAGAAATTGTTTGATGAATAAATGAAGGATTGTTACTTGAAATCAAAATATCATCAACATACACCAGCAGAAACAAAACATCAGCACCACGAAACTGGATGAACAAGGATGAGTCTGAAGCTGAGTTTTTGAACCCCCATTGAAGTAAATGTGGCCGAAGCTTGTTGAACCAAGACCTGAGAGCTTGCTTGAGGCCATATAGAGCCTTTTGCAACCTGTAAACATGATTTGGAATCTTTGATCAACAAATCCATCAAGTTATGCCATGAAAACTTGTTCTTGGAGATCTCCATACAAGAATGCATTGTTAATATCCACTTGTTGAATATCCCATCGAAAATGAATTGCCAATTTAAAGACTACACAAATAGTAGAAGGCTTTACAACTGGACTATAGGTATCACAATAATCCAATCCAACAGTTTGATTAAATCCCTTGGCAACAAGTCTTGCCTTATGCTTGAAGATAGACCCATCAAGATTGAATGTGGTCCTAAAGACCCACTTACTTCCCATAACATCCATGGCCAAAGAATAAGGCACTAGAGACCATGTGTTGTTGTGTTGAAGAGCTTGAAACTCAGATTTCATAGCCTCCAACCATTTCAGATCAGTCATGGCAAGTTTGACTGATTTTGGCTCCATTTCGAAAAGAAAGCTAGAGGGAAGAGTACACTCAGACAGAAAAATCCTTGGCTTCAGAGAACATGTTCTGCTCCTAGTGACCATGTGATGCCTACTAGCACCAATATCAAGTTGTAGTTGTAGAGTAGCAGGACTTGTAAGTTGTGAGCTATGAGTAGAATTAGCATCACCAGACCCTGAATGTTGTGCATCAGACCTTGTATCTTGTGAAGTAGACCTCAGAGATTGTCTATCATCAATAATGTGTGGAGAAGAATTAGTAGCAGCTGTCCCAATCAGACTAGGGGCATGAGTACGATTAACCTTAGAGCAAGGTCTTGAGATTTGAGTATTACCAAACCTTTGAAAATGGTTGGACAAGTGATGGACAGAATCTGATGTAGCATGTGAAGAACCAGTAGGTAAAGGGTTGTGAAACATGCTTTTGTAAGGAAATTCCAACTCATTGAAAAGGACATGCCTAGAAACAAACACATTTCATGAAGTGTGTAAGCACTTATACCCTTTATGTGACACACTATACCCAATGAACACACATTTACTAGAGTGGAAATCTAATTTGTGTCTAGAGTAATCTTTGAGATAGGGAAAATATGCACAACCAAACACTTTAAGAAAGCTATAGTTGGGTTTCTTGTGGAACAACTTTTCAAAAGGTGATAGAATATGCAAGATGATAGTGGGGAGGTTATTAATAAGCAACACTACTGTAGAAAAAGCTTCAAACCAATATTTCAAAGGCATATCAGCATGTGCAAAAAAAGTAAGTCCCATTTCAACTATACTGCAGTGCTTTCTTTCAGGCACTCCATTTTGTTGGTGAGTATATGGACATGAGAACTTAACTTGTACTCCCATATCAGACAGATAAGAGATAAAATGATGATACTCCTCACCCATATCAGCTTGGAAACATTTTATTTTCCTATCAAATTGTAATTCGACCATTTTTTTGAACTTGACAAAGATAGCAAAAGCATCAGACGTAAGTTTTAGAGGAAAGATCCATGTAAACCCTGTAAAGGCATCAACAAAGGCTATATAATACATGTACCCATCACTAGACAACATTGGTGCTGGACCCCAAACATCACTATGGATAAGTTCTAGAGGTGCTTTAACAATGATATTGGCTCTTTGAAAAGGGATTTTGTGCATTTTTCCAAGTTTGTAAGAATCACAAAAATGAATAGAGTGAACATTAAAGGGAAAGTGCATTATTTTTAACACTTTTTGTAGAATTAAAGGGGCTGGATGGCCTAATTTAGCATGCCAAAGAACAGAACTTGTTCTTGCATCCAGATTTACATTGAAATGAGCAACATTTGCTTTGCTAGGCAAGATAAAAGCACTAACTTTATTTACATTCTTTAAAGGCTTATTACTATGTACAACAGATGTGCTATGTGCACCAATCCCATCAATAACATAAGAGACTAAATTTAAGAAGTTGAGGCTTTGAGGAGTTGCTTCAACCAGTCTCAACTCATAAAGACCATTCCTACGTAATCCTTAAAGTAGAACTTTCTTGGTTCTCCGATCCTTTATAACACAACCAAAAGAAGAGAATTCAGCCAAATCATTATTATCTTTAGTGAACCTAGAGATGCTAAGGAGGTTTTTCGTAATAGCAGGAGCACATAGAACTTATTTAACTTGTGAGAGCAATGTGATTTAATTTTAGAGTTACCAATATGTGTAATAGCTAGTTGATCTCCATTGCCTACTAAGAGTTTGTTGTTACCTCTGTAATCAGACTTGACTGAAAGATTGTTGATGTTGGATGTAACATGATTTGTGGCTCCTGAGTCAACATACCAGGCCTAATCAACAACAGTCTCAAGTGTGGCAAAGAAGGCGGCATTCTGATATGTTCCAGTAGGTGCAACGTGCAGATTTTCTTGATACACATTTGAGGAATTAGAAGTGTTTATAATACCTCCCTGATCATATGCGTTATAATTATGATGTTGAGAAACATGAGCTTGATTTCTATAATGAGTTTGATTTTGATGTTGTGAGATTTGTCCTCCTCCATTTCCTTAAGTATGACCACCTTGAAATAGCTGATCAAAACGCTTATAACACTGCCATGCTCCATGTCCTAGCTTGGAACACAGCTGACAATGAATCTTTTGATTGTATCTGCCACCAGACCTTCCACCTCTGTTCCTTCCACAACTTCCTCCTCTGAAAGCATTGTTTGTATTGTTTCTGCCACCTCCTCTATGATTAAAGTTGGAATTGTTAGATGCAAATTGAGTTGAGGGACTCGAGACACTCAAGTGAGCAGAGATGTTCAATTGCTCAATAAGTTACTCATGCATCAAGAAAAGAAACTGAGCATCTTCAAGTGACATTGACTTCTGCTGAGAGGTGACTAGAGTGACAACCGAGTCATACTCATGGCCAACTCTATTGACTAAGGTTAGAATGGAGTCTCTTTCACTAACTTCATCTCCAGCAGCTAGTAAGACATCAATAATAGCCTTGATTTTCATAACAAAATCGTTAATAGAATCTAAACCTTTCTTAATAACACCTAATTGTTGTCTTAGTTGGAAATTTTTTGCCATAGATCTTTGTGCATACACACGTTCAATCCTTGACCAGACTTCAAAAGATGTTTTGCAATTTGTTACCTGACCATAGACGCTAGGACTTAACGTTGAACGCAACCAACTCATGAGAAATTGATCGGTCTTTTTCTAGTTTAGAAACTCATCTTTAACCTCCTCCTTGTTGGGTTCTTCTTCATTGTTCAAGTCGGATTCAAGAGTCCTTTTAGGTGGATGATTTGGATTTGTAATAAGGTGTTCCAAATCTAGAGCACGAATAACTGGAAGCACTCACATCTTCAAATAGACGTGATTACTTTGGTCCAGCTTCAAAGTGAGATTCAGACTTAGGTTCTTGGCTAGTGAAGAAAAATCAATGTCTTTCTTGCAATGAGAAAATGTACTTTTACTTCTAGTAACAGAAGAGTTACGTGAGAGACTTTTGTTGTTCATGAGATCTTCTGCCACTGACGTTGGTCAAAAAGAGCTCTGATAACATGTAAAGAGATGAGCTGAAGAGGATTTTAGTGAACAGAGAAGAAAACAGAGAGTCAAGTAGAAGATATGCTACAAGCTGTTTGATAAAAGGTCTAGAAGAGAAACTAAGAAATGATTGAAGAAATTGTAAACCGCCATTAATGGCTTTCTTGTAACTACATTCAATATATCAAAGAAGGATTTGTTTGTACAAAAATATTTTCTAGATAGTCACACTTTTCTCGTGAGCTTAATATTTATATTACAATCTATAACTAACTCTCTAACAAACTTCTTGATGATCAGGAAAGATAATTTTTCCAGAGATTGACACCTCATCATTGTCTAACTAACTTCCCAAGCTGACTTCACTTCTGGAAAGTTTACACAAACGGCTCTTGTTACTATTATAGGCTTGATTACTTCTTTTATCTGTTATGCACATTGCAAGCCCAATATATGGCTGTGACCTGCTCAATATATTTATCTCAGTATCAGATATAGCAATGCTGTCATTTGGTGATGTAACACTTTGCACCATATTAGCTATTCCAACAGGTTTTTCTTGATGTTTTAGTCTTGTTTTGTGGTTGGTGGTTAGCGTTTGCACCATGTTTTAGCCATGGTGTTTTGTTTCGCTTAAGTTGCCTTCTATGTTGATAGTGTTCTACTGCTCGTTGCTGTTTGCTTTGTTTCCTTTTGGTTTGCTTGCCCTGTTTGTTTGTTGTGGTTGCTGTGTTGCTGCGGTTCTGTGCCTTTCTAAGCCTTCTTAATAATATTTAATGTTCAAAAAAAAAGTGTGTGCTTATTTCATTGAACAGCTTAACCACCTCTTCATCGTTGCCAAGTTCATTCAGAAGTATGTTCTTCTCTCGCAACTCCTCCATGTCTTGGGTTCGATGTGACGAAAAATGTGACGCTTAATGTGACGAAAACCCATCAATGGTCACGTATACCAACATAATCAAATGACATATATCAATCATGGATGCGTAGCATGGAAATTACATGCAATGTGATCTATACATGTCTATGTCCAACTGGTCCTACTTTATTCTTTAATGAGATCAAAACTTAACATAATGTAACAGAGTGAAATGAACTGAATACTTTATTTCTGATCAGAAAAATATCCAAGTACATAAATGTATATGTATGTCCAAAACCAAACATAAAGCACTAAAATACAAAATGATACAAACTCTCACTATAATGTGATATCCTCACAACATAACACCCATATGAGCAGTGTGCTCATGAAAGACCTTGGGTGGTAATCCCTTTGTAAACGGATCCGCTATCATGGAGTTTGTCCCAATGTGCTCTATGAATATCTGTCCACTCTGCACTCTCTCCTTCACAACTAGGAACTTAATGTCAATATACTTTGACTTAGATGAGCTCATGTTGTTATTAGAATATAGCACTGCTGACTTATTGTCACAATAAAGTTTGAGTGGTCTTTCAATACCCTCCAGAATGCGCAGCCCAGTGACAAAATTCCGCAGCCATATTCCATGGTTGGATGCCTCATAGCATGCTACAAACTCTGCTGCCATGGTGGAAGAAGCTATGAGTGTCTGTTTGGCACTCCTCCAAGAAATAGCTCCACCAACCAACAGGTATATGTAGCCTGATGTGGATCTCCTACTGTCTTGGCATCCAGCATAATCGGAGTCGGAATACCCTATGATCTCCAACTGATCTGATCTCCAACTGATCTGATCTCCTATATGTGAGCATGTGATCTTTTGTTCTCTGTAAATACCTCATAACCTGCTTGGCTGCTATCCAATGATCCATCCCAGGGTTACTTAAATATCTGCCTAACATACCAACAATGTACGCAATATCCGGACGCGTATACACTTGAGCATACATTAGACTCCCTACAGCTGATGCATAGGGAATCTTCTGCATTTACATAACTTTAAGGTTATTTTTAGGGCACTGACTGAGACTGAACTTGTCTCCCTTAAGTTCCTCTTGCCTTTGTACTTCATAGAAATCAAGCTTTGCAAAAGCGTGCTTGTTTCTGCCTTATCATTTTTTCGCAAAACACTTTTCAATTTCGGTTAGGAACTCTTTGGCTTTAGTCATCTTTTCAGATACTGCACCCCTAAATACCTCTGTAATGCTGCACTTGATGATCATGCGATTTGAGCGATCCCACTTCTCAAATTTCTTCCTATCATCAGAAGAACTTGCACCCGTAAGAGAAGCATGCTGCTCAATCCGAAGTGCAACGTCCAGAGAACAATAAGTATGTTCTCTTTCCAATCCTTAAAGTTGGTCACATTAAGCATATGTATTGAGTTGATATTAGCAGATATAGTAGAAATACTAGCTTTAAAGAGAACAAACCAAACAAACATACTCACATTAATAACCAAATACAATAATCAACAAATTCAAATAATGGTAAGTCCCATCTCAAGATACCTAGCACAACATTAATATCAAGTCTTTGGACAATAATATTAATTGTAAGTGGTACTCTTGTTGTAGTAATCAAACATTGACAATAATTCATGTCAAATAATAAATCTATCTTTGGATCGACTTATTATTCACATGTAAAACCTTATAATCGTCACATGGTTACCACCACAGGTGTGTGTACAATTCGGCCAAGTATTAACCTTCCTTTGGGCCGGCTAATACCCGCATGAATTTACACACACACAAACATCCAACATCCCTCATGAACAATCTACACAAGAGAGGTCACTTTGGCGACATCTTGTTTCAATTAGCCCATTTAGAATGTAAGACTACTTTATTTAACCATAAAAGGTATACCAAAAATATTTGAATTTGAGTTGATTCTTAAAATAAAAATTATAAAAACTGCCCCTGATTTTAAAAAATTACAGAAAGGCCCCTGAAGTTTTGAAAATTACAAAGTGACACAGTAACTTTTCAGAAATTATAAATCCACCCCAAAACTTTTTCATAATTACATAATGGCCCACAGTTTATTGAAATTACAAAATGTCCCCAAAATTTTAAATAATTAAAATTTGTCCCCAAAATATTTTCGAAATTGCTACTGACCAAGTAAGTTTTGGTAATTATAAATTAGCCCACATTTTAGCAAAATCACAGAATGACCCAGAATAATTACAGAACAGTCCCTCAAGAATATCAAATTCTCCTAAAGAGGCCCAAAGCAAAATCAAGCCAAGAAACCCTAGGTTTCTTGCCGCCGCCGCCTTAGCCACCAGAACATCACAGAAAAGCAACGAACGGCGGCCAATCAGCAGCGCAACCCGCAACGAAGGCCGGCGGTCGAAGCCCAAGCCGATCGAGCGAATTGGTGGCCGATCTTGGCCCGATCTGGACCAGATCGCAGCGATCCCCTTCTTGTCGCCAAACACGTGACATCTGGTCGGAAGAAAAGGGCGTTGACCCGAGAAGAGGAAACTGGGTGTGGTTGGTGTGATCTGAGATCACAACGGGTCTGGGTATGAAAACCCATCGACCCTAGAGAAAGAAACCAGATCAGTTAACTAATCCAACCTTCATCAGATCGAGAAACGTGATCTGAATTTCCAATACCCATCACTTTAAACATCGGTTTATAAGACCGATCTAAAACAACCCAGTATTTTATTTTAACAAAACACTGATACATCAGTAAAACACACGAAACAGGTCTATTCTTTATAGTTTATATAATCAAAATATTGATATAAATATAACAGTATAACAATATACTTATATATATAATATATAAACAGAATAACACGAATACACAAACTGAGCAACTGTTTATAGAATCAGTATAACCAAAACTGTTTGACCAGATACATCACAAAGTCCAACCAATTGATTATTATACAATTAGAAATTAATCAACAGAAAACCTCCAACTTTAGTTTCACGAATCGTAATCATATATCACAAATGATATAAGAACTGAAACCTTATTATATTAAAAGTATAAAATCATAAACATATATATTGTTAATATATATGTTTGAATAACAGATTTGATTTTCCAATTGAAATCGCAAATTGATTTCACACATCCAATTTTTTTTTAAATACTTAAAATCTCAAATCTCAAATTCTCAAAAATCGATCATGGGTGGCTCTGATACCACTTGTAAGTGATTTGATTAACACACAATCAACATGCATAGGCACAAAATTAATCCGAAAATAACCTGAACATGTTTCTATATCATGATTAATCAAACCCTAAATACATGTTACTAAACCCATATCGATTCAAGAGAAAAGAGGAGATAATAGAAAGCAGAAGCGTACCTGAATCTATTGCCCGAGTTTGGTGAACGGGTTGTGTTCTTCCAAATTATCACGATTCTTGGGACACAAAAGTGTTCTCTCTTCTCTGTTGATGGGGATACAGAAAAGCCAAAAAAAATCGTGTAATTTGGGGACCATAACCCTAAATATAATAAACATATTTTTATATGTTTTGCTATTTCTAATTCGGCCCCTCATCAAATTAGAAATAGCACTCTGGTATCTACACATTAACTGCATGACAATTATACCCTTAAGCCTTAAACTTTAAATCTTAATTAGATCACTTTAATTTAGGCTTAACCAAAAGATAGCAAACACATTTAATATTTACATGTGTGGCCCCATATGGTGGAATTTTTCCAACATATATATATATATATATATATATATATTTCCTTCTATTTCCACTATATATATTAAGGACAATAATATTAAATTTATACACTTTGTATTCAACAGTGTCACGTTGTTAGATGTTTTATTAAATATTACAGCAAGGTGTATTTGCAATGCCAAGGGATTTTCTTCAACTTATTGTGGCAAATTATAAACATGATTACATGACACACCATTCTGCGTCATTGCCTAATGTGAAGTTCTTTGTACACAATGGCAGACATATGAGATGATGTTAGTTCATTACTTGCACTCTATGTAACTGACAACTTTGACAACACACACTCGTATGACTGAATGAGTTAACAAAATATTAGGCAACTTCCGTTTATATAGCCCTGAGACTGACCATTGAAGAGCAGCAGTCTTAAAGCATCTCCAATGCTAATGTGAGTTGTGAAAAAATTAGATAACACGTAGGATAGACATCCACTTTGTTAAAAAAATTCATTTCCAATGCAACATCTCTAGTACAACTTCAAGCTGAGGTGATAACTTTTTTTTAGAAGCTGTCAACATGACTCTCTGATTTCAGACAGTCTGTTAGACATCCATCTTGTTGGCCTAGTCAGCAACCACTCTTGTCTTCTATTTTGTTTTATTCAACAATTTTAAAGTATATTTAAGGAGACCAATAATAAATTGACATGTCATTAAAAATATTTATTTTACAAGTGAAGCATTGGAGACCACTTTTTCAGTTGGATGTCTATCAAGTTTAGTTACATACCACATAGGAAGTAATTAGCTTGACAATATTGACATATCACCATTTTTTTCAAATGCAAGCCACATTACCATTGGAGATACTCTTATTGGACTCACCAGTCCAAAATTGTTGAAGATACTATATTGTGTCGTTATTTTAAAATTTTAGGGGTAAAATTGAAATAATAAAATATGATATTGTTTACAAATCCTTCTTACATGACAGATTACATCACTTTCGTTACGCTAGGGGCAGTTTTGTCTTTTCTAACACAACCAATTTTTTTTTAAAATATTAATAAATTCAGAGTTTATTTTAGGAGGGGATGACTCGAACGTATAACCTCGTAGTGTAGGTGTAAAGTGTTTACCAACAGACTATCATCATCTTGTTAACTCAACCCCATTTTCACTTAGGGGTTTTTACAATGTGGTCCCAATCTAATTAGGAAACGTCACTTTTGTACTCCTTAATTGAAATTTCATCAATTTGGTCCTTACATAATTGAAAATAACTCAAATTAGTTCTATTGTTAGTCAAAGTGACAGCTTTGACTAATCTCCGTGTATCGGAACCTTATTGCAATTAACCCAATAATAAATTCAGAGTTTTTTTTAGGAGGGGATGACTCGAACGTATAACCTCGTGGTGTAGGTGTAAAGTGTTTACCAATAGACTATCATCATCTTGTTAACTCAACCCCATTTTCACTTAGGGGTTTTTACAATATGGTCCCAATCTAATTGGGAAACGTCACTTTTGTACTCCTTAATTGAAATTTCATCAATTTGGTCCTTACATAATTGAAAATAATTCAAATTAGTTCTATTGTTAGTCAAAGTGACAGCTTTGACTACCTTTGACTAATCTCCGTGTATCGGAACCTTATTGCAATTAACCCAATAATAAATAATAATAATAATAATAATAATAATAATAATAACAATAATAACAATAATAACAAATTAAGACAAAATGAGATTGGTCTAGTGGTTTGCTCCTCAAATCTACACATGGTGGATTCGAGTGTTCCCTCACCAAATTCCGAATTATTGTAATATTTAAAATTAAAAAAATTAATTACCTTTCTTTGAATCAGCGTGATAAGCCGAAACTGTGTAAACAGTTTGAATAATACCTGAAGCAAGTGCAAGAAGGGCTGCGATGAGAGCAAGCAGGCTCCAGCGGTTTTTAAAATATTGGTGAATGTCATGAATGACTTTACGTAGCCACATAAACCCTTTGTTGCGGAAGTAGTTATCGATTTTCCACTTCACTTCATAATATATTTCGTTATTTAGGAACAAGTGTGAGCCTATTTCATTGAACAGCTCAGCCACCTCTTCATCTCTGCCAAGGTCATGTTGAAGTATGTTCTTCTCTCGCAACTCCTCCACGTCTTGGGTTCGATCGATGAGCTTATCCAGGAAGTACATGTAAGATATGAATTCGGATTTATTCGGAAAATCTGGACACATCTCGTAACCTAAAATGTTCAAGAATGTTGATGCAGTTGATGCCTCCAAAATGATGTGAGGCAGCTTTAATGTGCCGCCGATGAAAGTGATGTCTGTCACACAACTTGTCTCACTAGGCTTCAAATTGATCCCAGCTTCTCTGAGTTTCCCGATATTGCGAAATGCGACTTGGACCCCATATTCATACCTATTACACCTCAATTTATCAAAGAGATTAGCAATCCAGCCCATGATGATCTCTATGAAGTCGTGCTTTTTGTGTATTTGATAAAGTGATTGAATGAGCATTTTCCGCAGAAGATCGAGAAGATGAACATGACCTTGTTTAAGAGCTTTCACAATCTCATCTTCGTTCTCGTACCACTCTTCTGGTGATCTGATGTAACAGAAGATGAACTCGTAGATTGATTCCAGGAGCTTGTCCTCTTTTGAAGTGCGGAACTTGTCCTCTTTTGAAGTGCGGAACTTGTCCTGTTCTGAAGCGTGTCGAATTATGAGCTGGAGGAGCTGGTAGGGAAGTTGGTTTTCCAGCAAGAACAAATCCTGCTGTAGGAGCAATTCATATTCCATATTTATTCCCAAATTTCTAAATTGCGAAACCTCCAGAAAATCAACAGAAATGTACATAAACTGCAGAATTGCACAACCATCCACCAGAAACATCCAGGCGAGTTTGTGATCTTTATAGTAATCAGTTAAGTCAACATCGTAGCAGTCCTTTAATTCCTTGATCTGTTTCTTAATATCTTCATACAGATCTTCTTTTTTAACGTCATGCTGTTGGAGGAACTTGGCAGCTAAATTAACCTTGATCTGTTCTGCCAGAGTGTTGTCTGCCAGAGTGTTGTAATCTAGTAAGTAGTAGTAAGGACCGATTGAAAACATCTTTGGTTTAAAATACTTCTCAAATTTATCGTTGTGTCGGAGCTTGTTTGGAACCCTTTGTATCTTTGGTTTAGCATCAGCAGGTGGGCCTGTATTGTAAATTACCACTTCTGAGGCTTTCTCGAAAGAAACGAACTGCTCCATTTCTTCTTCACTGAATTTCTGATCACTGGGTTCTTCAATAGGAATGCGACACTCATCGCCCACATTATTGCCTCCACTTCTGTCACTGCTGCCAACACTCGCTCCTCCACCCGACGCCTCCACAGACATTTTTCACTGCGATATTTCTATTTGTAAGGGTTATACATATACTGCGACTATTCAACATACTTAAATATATGTGACACTGCCATGAAAGTTTCTACTTTATTAAGATTGATATATACTATATTATATTGGCATACTTTTGTTGGAAGGATGCTTTATGATTTTATCAACTCAACACGCTTGATATTAATTAAATTATTATGTAGCATCTCCGATGAAAATATATATTTTTGAGTTTCTAAAGAGTTCCACATCAGCATTTCTATTCATTATGGATCCATTTTTGAAAAATATATTAGAGAAAATCATATTCACATCTTCAATGTAATTATCTAAAGTCAAATATGCTAAAATAACCAATCATAATAAAATAATTATTCAACTCTTTCCTTTTTTATTTTACAATTAAATGAGTTTTAATATTATTTGTGGAAAAAATTAGAAATCTTAGTCGGGATTTCTAGGAGAGTTTCTAGAATTAGAAACTCAACTCCATATTCTCTAAAAAAAATTTGCCACATCATCTTCATATTGAAGTTATATAATTGTATTAGAGAGAGTTTTTCTAACTTTTTAACTATTTATCTCATGTGGCACTCAATTTTCTCCAAATGCATATTTACATTGGAGATATTCTAACACTCAAGAAATTCTTTTTGTAGCTATATCTCTTTATTTTTATATAAATTATATATTCTTTTGTACCCCTCTTATCAAACAGTCTTTCAGGGAAGGTTAACAAGTACACTTGGCAATTCGTGTTCACGTATCGGATTGGACCAAACCCGACACGACCCATTTAATAAATGGTTCGTGTCGACTTCTCAAACCCAACTCAACCCAACCCATTTAATAAACTGTAACCTGACATGACCCGTTTACCAAATGGGTCGAGTCTTGACCCGAGTAACCAATTTATAACCCATATTCTTTTGAGATTAAGGCTGCGTTGGCAGTCGGGATTGGACAAGATTGGACTATGTCCAATCCCATACCCATGTTTGGTGGAACATACAAGATTGGCTCCAATCCGATGGAGTCCACTTCTTATCCTACCACAATTGTTGTGACTATTTTATCCCAACAATAGGACTATTTTAGTTCCACCTTTTATTTACTTTTTTTTTTGTTAGCTGAGAGTCTGAGACTTAACCTTTTTTTCTTTTATATTTTTACTTTTTTGGTCAGGATTATTTTTGTCCCAAGCTTTTGTTCTATTTTTAAAAAATTATATTATTTATATTTAAAATAATAAATTTATTTAATCTGATTTAAAAATTAATTTAATATAAGTTATTTTATTCTAATATTTTTTTTAAAAAAATTCAATTAAAAATTAAATGTTGATTTATTTAAAATTTTATTTATTTTCAAAAACAATTTATTTGATTCAAAAAATAATTTAATAACATTTTAACCAAATTTAATTTAAAATATTTTTTATTCTCTTTGAATTGATTAAAATGATTTTATTTATTTTAATATAATTTTATACTTACCCTCTCACCAAAATAAAACCATTGAATTTTTTTTATCCATTCCCATGTTATATCAAACAAGAGACACTCTTATTTTATTTCAATCCGTACGACACCAAACACATTACAATACTAATTTAGTCCAGTCCAGTCTAGTTCAATCATATCTAATCTCGCTCACCAAACGCACCATAAGAGAATAATATACATGATTTACAACAATCATTTCTTAAGGGTCTGTCCTGCAGCTATTTTCAATAAGTTTTCGTTTTTGTTTTCTAAAAATGATTTCGAATTCGCATACGTTAACCGTTTTTTATTTCGTTTTCGTTCAAAAAACAAAATAAAAATAAAATAAAAAACAAAACTAATGTTAAAATTGAAAAACACGGAAAACATGTTTTAGATGTTTTTCATTTTGTTTTTCGTATTGTTTTTTATATATATATATATATTTTAAAAATACTTAATGCTCTTTAAAAAAAATATTTTTTACTTCGACTCCTTCTCCATCTCATTATCTCATCTTCTTTTCTTCTTCTCTTCATCTTCTCATTCTTCTTCTCTTAATCTTCTCCATGATGGAAAACTAGGAGGAGTGCAACCGACGTCGTAGTGTTACCGATCTGCTTCTCCACGCCAGAGTGCCGCCGATTGTATCACATCTGGCCTTAGTGTTGCCGATCTTCATCTTCTTCTTCTGCTACTACTACATCTCTCTTCTTCTTCTTCTTCTTCATCTTCTTCTTCATCTTCTTCGTCGACGCCGGAGGAGGTGAGATCCTCCTCTGAGCAGATCAAAGGCTAATTCAATTCTTGTTTTACTTTTTTTTTATTAATGTTTAATATTTGGATAAGGATGAAGCAAATCCTTTCCCGTGTGAAGAGAAGAAGACCAATACAATGATTTTTATTTTCATTAAAAAAATTAAATATGACTACTCCTTATTTTTGTTGATTATAGCTGAAGATTGTGTATTCCTCTTGATATTCTTTGTAAGAACAGAGATGATGATTATACATAGGGGTGGGCACGGTTCATTGAACCGAACCAACCCGACCCAAACCGAACCGAAATATGGTGTTTGGTTCGGTTTTAAGGTTGGGTTCAGTTTTAAGGTTGAGTTCGGTTCAATTCGGTTCGAACCGAATAAACCGCATAGAATATGGTTCGGTTTCGGTTTTGGACCTTCCAAAACCGAACCGAACCGACGAACCGAACTATAAATACAAAAAAAAATACAAATTTTATTATGGATTGTATGTTGGATTATTTATGTATGATCTTATTTTATTTTGGACTTCTATCATTCTATATAACATATGGACTGAATTTGATAGAATGATAACTATTGAACATGTACTTATGATTGAATTGGACTAAATTTGATTAGTTAAATAGTAATGTGGTCTATTTAGATGTGTTTTGAATATAAGGGATTGTTAAAAAAAAAACCCAAAGTCAATAGCCGAAAGGCCAAATGTCTAAATACAAAAATAGGATTGTTAAAGGATACAAAAATTGAAAAAACCCTCAAAGCCCAATAGGCCCAATAGGCCCAATAGGCCCAAAACCGAATTAAACCAAACCGAACCGAGATAAAGGTGTTCGGTTCAATTTGGTTTTGTGGTCCAATACGGTTCAAACCGATTCAAATTTTCAAAAACCGAAAATATAACTGTTCAATACGGTTTTGACCAAAACCGAAACGAACCGAACCGCGCCCACCATTAATTATACATTTTGGGGATGCAACTGAAGCATCATATCTCATCTCTACTAGTAGATATTACATTTTGTAAACAAATGTTTAATATTTTAAATTTTAATTTAATAAAAAAATATGACTCGGTTGATAATTATTGATAATTATTTGGGATGAATTATTGATAATTTTTAAAATTTTTCGATTAACCTACCAGTCGCATTTTTATTTTCAGAATACATTTTTCCACATATGCTACCAGACGCATTTTTGGATTTCGAAACTGAAATTAAAAACACTATTTTCATTTTCATTTCGAAAAACGGTCAACAAAAACGCTTCCAGGACGGCCTCTAACCTTCTCTAATCAAGTTGGTTGGTTCAACACGTGTTTAGCTATCCCTTTCAAGTTTTAAATAAGAATCCATAAATCTCATCACAATCACTAAAGAATGAGAAAAACCCAAATTTCAGGAATCTGTTTGAAGACCATTGTTTCAAAGTGATTCGAAAATTAGAAATCTAAAATAATATTTTATTAATATTAAATAAATAAAATATATTCATCAACTTTTACTCAATTTTTTCTTTTGTTTTGCATGAGATATGTTTTTGAGAAGTTGGATATATCATATATGTGAACTGAAGTCTGAATTTTCAAAAAAAAAAAAATGAAGTCTGAAGATATCATCAGGTGGATAATGTTAAGATCTGCTACTTCTTTGACTATCAGTAATTCAGTATCAGATTTGAGTCTGAAATATTAAAAAACAAAAATTAAAAATTTTCCAGAAAAAGCAAACCTGAGCGGATACCGGTAATGGACAACCACTGGTTGAGACTTGAGAGTGAAGGCTTGAACGGAGGAAGGGAGGAGACCAATTGGGAAGCCGTCGTTGGTGAGCTGCGCATGGACCACGCCCGGCAGATTCTGGTTGACTATTTGAGAGAAGAGGAAGAGGGTCTGGTGAGAAAAGAGAGAAGCTTGACTATTTGAGCTAGATGTGATGTCGGCAGGAGAGAAATAAACTAATGAATTGGGGATAGGGTTAGGTTTACCGTTTTAGAATTTAATTTTAGGCTATGTTTGGTAGGAGCAGGGAGAGAGAGCATTAGAGATGAATAAATTAAGGGGGAGAGAGTAAGAGGGATAGAGAGGATAACATAAATCATTCATGTTGTTTAGTATTGAAAAGATAATTGAATGGATGAATTGATATATAATTTATAAATTTATTATATTGTCTTTATATAAATTAGAAGGTAATAAAAAATTAGAGGGCATTATTATCATTTCTCTTATCTCATCATTTTATTGTTGGGTGGATTGTTTTTGGCAAAAGAAGGAGAGCTCCCTCTTTTTCTCCTCTCCCATCTCTTTTCTCTTCAATCCAACAAGAGATTGAAGCTCTTCTTCCATCCCTCTTTTTCTAACTCTCTCCCTCCCTCCATCTCTCCATCTTATCAAACAAAGTGTTAGAAAAATAGATTGAAAAATGAAAGGTTGTCTAATTACTATTGAGAATTTAAATTCGCAGAAAATTATGAAAAGATATTGGAGTAAGATAGAGTTAATTAAATAAGATTTTATTTAATCGGCGCTAGGCGCCGACTAGGCGGAATTTTTTTTTTTTCTTTTTAGTTTTTTCGTCTTCGATTCATCGTAGATTAGACAAATTTGAAGGTCTGATGCCTTTGACCAATGAAGACCAATTTATTTAACAAAAACAACAGAGAGAGAAACTTTAGTTCACGGAACGTTTTCCAATGTTATTGTTTTGAATATTTTTTATTTTTATTTAAAAAAAACGTTTGGGCCACTAAATGGCAGTGGAGTACAGCTATAGGTGGCCACGGTTCGGTTTCGGGACGGTTTCGGTTTCGAAACCGCCGGTTTCGGTTCCGTGGCCACCCAAACCGTAACCGAACCGAGAAAACCGGTTTGGTTTTCGGTTTCGGTTCGGTTTCGGTTTCGGTTTCGGTTTATATTTTTTTTTCAATTTTATGGCCACGTGTCACTTTCCTATTGGTTAGATTTTTTTTTTTTAAATATATAAACCGCCCAAAACCGTCCCAAACCGCCGGTTTTGGGCGGTTTGTGTTTCGGTTTTGGGCGGTTTCGGTTTCGGTTTTGGACGGTTTCGGTTTTTGTTGTTTTTTTTGTTTTTTTGTCCACGTGGCACTTTTCTATTGGTTGATTTTTTTTTTAAATAAAAACCGCCCAAAACCGCCGGTTTTGGGCGGTTTTGGGACATCCTTAACCGTAACCGAACCGGCTCGAAACCGATTTCCAACCGGTTTCGTAACCGGCGGTTTCGGTTACGGTTACGGTTTCGGTTTCGGTTTCGGTTTTGTGTGGTCGGTTTCGGTTTGGTTTCAACGGTTTAACCAAACCGTGGGCACCTCTAAGTACAGCACATCACAATTATTACTATCTGACTTTATCTTTACTTTATCAATAATCATAACTTTTATCTTTCTTTATTTTTTTTCGATTCTATTCATCTTCTTCTCAACCTTTCAATTCTCTCCATCTCTTTCTTCACTCCATTTTTTCCATTTCTTTCTCTCTGCAACTCTATCCGTTTTCATTTCTTTTTCACTCGAACTCTTTCAATATTCCATACAACGATAGATCGGACGACGTTTTACATGTTCTATCTTCTCCGACGAATCGAAGGTTTGATATGAAAATTTCCGTTTTAATTTCTTTTAAATATCCGACGACGATTAGGCCGATTAATCGGCCTATGCGGGCGACGAGTCGGATCTAGTCGCCGACTATTCTCCCAGCCGCCTAGAAAGGCCGAATAGATCTTCCTCGCGGCGGCCGGAGCTGCCAAGGCCTAGTCGGCCGTCTAGGACCATTTTTAGAACATTGATCATAGAGTAGGAGAACTAATGTAATTATTGTTCCACTTCACTTCTAATTTATAACTTTAGCATCCAATCGATTCAATTTATTTTTTATTATTGTGCTAGCCAAAATCTGTTATAAGGTCCAAGGTTTTGAAACCAAGTGTTCAACCTTGATTTGGGCTGCGTAAAAGAATTTGGCCCAGCTGAAATCAGGCCCAGCATGAGACTAACACAATGGCCATAGGCAGTTGACAAAAGTCCACTCGGTACTGCAGCAAAGTTGCAACCACCCCAAATTTCCAAGATTTTTGAGATATTGAAGAGATCCACCATGATCTATAACTGAGATTTTGGGATCACATGAAACAAAGGCAGAATTTTACATAAGTCCTATCTCTTTAGTGATTTATCACATTTATAAATGTCTTTTTAAATTTATCACTTTAGTCCTAACGTTTTTTAAAACTCTATCACTTTAGTCCATTTGACTAAATATGTGAAAGTCAACTATTTTAAAACTTGTGAAATTACATCTCTACCTTATTACTATTTAGTTTAGCTAAAATAATTATATTACCTTTAAATTAAAATGAAAAATAAAAAAATTATCAATAATAAAATCTTAAATAAATAATAATAATAAAATCCATTAATTTTTTCTTTTTTTGTATTTCTGTCATAATGGATATTTATTTAACTATAAAATTCTCAATAATAAAATCTTAAATAAATATATTACAAAAAAAAACTTAAATAAATAATTAAAAAATCCATTAATTTTTTCTTGTTTTGTATTTTTTACATAATGGATATTTATTTAACTAAAATAATTATCTTAGTTTTAAATTATTTTTTTTCATAAATTTTTTGCATAATTTTTCTTAATCTATTTAATTAAGATTTTATTATTGAGAATTTTATTGTTTTTCATTTTAATTTAAAGTTAAGATAATCATTTTAGCTAAATAAAAATCCATTATGTAAAAAATACAAAACAAGAAACAATTAATGGATTTTTTAATTATTTATTTAAGTTTTTTTTTTGTAATATATTTATTTAAGATTTTATTATTGAGAATTTTATAGTTTCTTTTTAATTTAAAGCTAATATAATCAATTTAGCTAAATTAAATAGTAATAAGGGTAAAAGTGTACTTTAATAGGTTTTAAAATAGTTGACTTTTACATATTTGGTCAAATGGACTAAAGTGGTGCGTTTTGGAAAAAGTTAGAGGACTAAAGTAATGAATTTAGAAAGACATTTATAAAGGTGACAAATCACCAAAAATGTAGAACTTATGTGAAATTCTACGTAAAACAAACCAAACAATCCTTCAACTAAATGACCCTCCCTAACTATAAATACGAGGCTCTCTCTCCATTCAAAGGACACAATCTTTTCATACCTTCACTTAATGCAAAATAAAGGAGATAAAATTTGTACTATGTGGTTTGAGAAAAAAACTAGTTAAAGAAAGCCTTCAATTTCAACTCCAACTCCCACTCACATAAAAAACGATAGGACCACAATCTCACTCTTACACGCCAACTCTCACTTTCTCTCGATTCGTTATCTTTCTCCTCACCAATTGAATATTGACATATACACTTCAAACTAAGGATTCTACAAGTCCGACGCTAGCACATTCAAATTGAGGGCTTTACGTCCTAACTATACGCTCATCCCAAGTGAACATAAAACTATTCGAACGACATCACCTGAATTCTGTGTTTTCTTTTGTTTTATAGGATTATCAGTGCCCCCCGCTCTATCAAATTTAACTGTGTATTTTTGAGGTCTACAAATATCAACTGTTACAATTTTATTAAATACAACAATAAAATTGGAATGTGTTGTTGTATTGATTTTTGTAGGGATACCAAAATAATTTTAAATATTTATTAATTTAATCATATATTAAATTACTTTAATAAGAAGAATGCTAGAAAATCAATAATTTTTAATCATATTAAAAAAATAAAGATAAATTTATATGTAAGTTTGTGGTATATTTACACTGTATTTTTTAATATCTTAATTTTTTTTAAATGAGCTAGCCCACCCTAGCCATACATTGTTGCGTCTCTTCCGAATGTAATATTATTATATAAGTATAGATTCAGTATAGCTCAATGATTAAAGGTGTTTATTTAATTCGGTAATATTTAATCAGGTAATATCTAGATTCGAGTGGCAACCATACATTTATATATATATATATATATACCCCATTCGGTTCGACAATATCCCGGCTCATATATTATTTATTTTATTTTATTTTAATGTTAGTTCATATATTAAATAATTTTAAGCTTATAAACTTATCTACCCCTTTTAACATTCAATTGTTAGGTCAAATTTTATTGCTCAACCTCTTTTTTCTGTATTCTCATGTCTCCACTTACTTCCTCAAAATAATAATAATTAATATCATGAAGGTAGATATATCTTGATTCTTGAGAGAAACTCTTCAATGAAGTAGTCTTGAAATATATAAAAATTTAATAGATTTTTTTTAAACAAAAAAGAGGGATTAAATTTCATAGATTGCTATTGTATCTAATTAAGATATTGGAAGAATAAAATTTTCATCTATATGACTATATCCCACCAATTATTTCTCTTATATATCAGTGTCATCCTAAGATTGTGAGTACTGATTTTTAAAACCAATATAAGTTACACTTTTACTTTGAAAAAATATAAATAAATTACATTTTTCAATTTTTATTCAAACACTCAGAACTTTTATCTCAATATAAGTTACACTTTTACTTTGAAAAAATATAAATAAATTACATTTTGTTATAAATCAACAAAAATAAATTGAAATAGATGAAGAATAAATGAAGAACAGAGATGAGAGATGAGTGAGACGAGAGATACAAGAGATATTAGAAAAATAAGAGAGAGTTGTATTGATCCCTTTTTGGGCATCCTTTACAAAATGAAACAGTACTAAAATATATAGGCAAATAAGATAGGCGGTGGGAAGGGAAAGATATTTTTGGGATGTAAGTGGGTAATACTAGTGTATATATTGCATAAGTGGTAAAAGCCACATATTACAACACTCCCCCTTGGATTTATACCACATGTATTAATTTTCTAGGAAAAACCCAATGGGACAAAATCTTAGAAAATGTATACAATGATCTCTCTGGATCTAGTGTGGTTAGACATTAAAAACTATCTCGTTAAAAACCTTGTCAGGAAAACCCAGTGGGAAAAAACCTGATCGAAGGGAAAAAGAGTATAGTATACATATGTCCAGATTTATTGTTTTCTTCAAAATATTTCTCACATTTATACTTTGCTAGGGAAAACCCAGTGGGATAAAAACCTGAGCAAAGATATTCATTGATCTGTCGGATCAAAGTAATATTTATGATGATTTTCTGGATCAAAATAATATATATACGATGATTAGCAAGATCAAAGTAATATTTACAATGATCCTTTTGATCAAGTCAACATATATACGATGATCAACTGGATAAATGTAATATTTATGAATCAAATAATTTTGGGTGTGCTTATAGAATTGCCTCATTAAAACCTTTATCAGGAAAACCCAATGGGATAAAAACCTGATTGAAAGGAAAAAGAGTACAATACACATATACCCAAAATGATTAATATACTTTATGTGATATGCTCCCCCTGATAGGACGCTCTCCCTAATGGGAAGCTCCCCCTGATAAAAGTTCTTTTGAAGCAATCTTCTGGATTGCTGAACTGAAACACACTAATGTTTATTTCATGAAATGCAATAACATCGTAAATGATTGGGGGGGAGTACGAGCAAATACTTGCTTTATGGAGTAATATCCATATGGAATCTTTTCAGAATCTTTTCAACATATTCTGCTTGATGGACAAATATTCCATTTGATCGATGCTCGACCTTCAGGTTGAGACAATGTTTTCTTTCTCATTTCTTTATGAAGACACATGAGTATATAATATGATTATTATATCCTTATCTTTATCGGATATTTAATTGAAACGGTTATACCAAATCTGTTCTTATTGTTTTTAATCCATATAAGGATTTTTGTATGTTCATCAAATATAGATTACGAGATCTCGATTTACATACTTCTAGCATTTTAGAATCCTTCAGGATTTATAAATATCTGCATTGAGTGAATCATATAGATAAATGATTAATACGTCTAAGGGACATATTTCAGACCTTTTAAAGGCAGCCAAATTTATCAACAACGTAATCGTATTCATCAGTAGTGAATACCAAGTTTCAGTAAGAAACATCATACTACTAGTCGTGTCTCATATCTCACGATCTCGTTTTTCTCATTACGTTTCCGTTTAAAGACCCATTAGTATCCAACTAGTTTGACATCTCCAGGTGTCTGGAGTACTGTTGATCTAAACACTTTATTTTTGGCTTATGAAGTCAATTCTTCTTGAATTGCTTATTTCATCTAGGCCAATCATGCCTTTTATCTACAATCATTTGATATTATGAATATCATAATTATCATTTATAATTTCAGTAGCGCTACTGTGCATAAAAATACATTATTAATGATTGTTTCCTTATGATTCCACATTTCTCTCATATGACTTATAGAAATTTTCTCAATTTCTATACTCTTGTATCTCTGTTGAGATTTCTTCTATTTTAATGGATTTAGTTATTTCATAGACTCCGTATGATTTATAGAATTTCTCTCAATTTCTATATTCTTGTATCTATGTTGAGATTTCAATGAATTTAGTCATTTCATAGACTCCGTATGATTTATAGAATTTCTCTCAATTTCTATATTCTTGTATCTCTGTTGAGATTTCTTCCATTTCAATGGATTTAGTCATTTCACAGACTTGTGTCTCTTTAGATATATCAGACTCTTATAGAGTTGATTTAGAGAAAGTGGATTTATTTATAACTCGAGTTTTGTTTACTCTTGGGATCCCAATAACAATACCTTTCAAAAGGTTTATAAACTTATGACATATATCAGATGATTTATTTATTGCCCTTTTCTCTGATCGTTCTTCAAGAACAATCACCCGGCCGGGGTTTATGAGATGACAACTTATAAAATCAGGTTACCTTTAATATATCAGGTAATAGATTAATAATCCTCTGATGATCAATTATCTTTCGTATTTGAGAGATACGAAGAATGAAATGAGACACGTATATAGAGAGAAAACCGAACTGGTATCTCTATTTTGTATATAAGTAACTTTTCATTTACTTTTCTCTTGTAGAGAAACTTTTCCAATTGGGAATTAATCAATATAATAATATGCAGATTGTGCATATAAATATGAACTATCATAAGTTTAAATGATCTAATAAAAGATTACTCAAAATCAATATTAATCTCAGATTGATATAAAAGTCTTATCTTAGATCATGTCAAATATGCAATAAGGGGATATGCAATACAATCAAATATCTTAAAAGTGAGTAAGTCCCTATATGGAATTTAGTAATTGTACCGAAATAATGAGGTTCTAGCAATTACCTGGAGAAGTTTGATAAGTGATCTCCTAATCCATTTTGATTATGACTATATCTGAAAACTGGATGTTGAACATCAATCTCAGCTGCTTTATATTATTGAGATCTTTGATAATGAACAAACATGTGATCATCCCGTAGATGCATCAATTAGAACCATATAATAATGAAATGGGTCATTTAGGTGATGGATATGTCCACATATATCTCCTTGAATTCTTTGTAAGAATGATGAGAATTCAAAACCAACTTTTAGAATAAGAAGGTTTTACTGCTAGTATCCCCTGTGAACATGCAGTACATAAGTTCCCATTGGATAAATAATCTTTTGGTTCTTTAATGGATATCCATGAGAATTTTCAATGATTATACGTTTCATTGTAGATCCTGGGTGACCTATACTGTCACGTCAAAGTACAAACTTTTGGATCTGGGAACTTTTGATTCATAATTGCATAAATATCTACACTCTTTATAATAGTGTAATATAATCCAGATGATAAAGCACGTAGCTTTTCTATAATGAGTTTCTGGCCTGAATTATGAGAAGTAATGCACATATATTAAACATTCTCATTACTCATAGTTTCAATATGATATCCATTCCTCCGTATATCTTTGAAACTAAGCAGATTCTTTTATATTTTGTTTGAATGATATAAAGTATCATCGATACACAATTTAATACCATCTGGTAATAAGATTGTGGCTCTTCTAGAGCCTTAGATCAGATCAGCTGGATCTGATTTGGCATTAACTTTATTTGTTTTTGAACTGAGCATATTCTTTTATGTTATGCTTGAATAATATCAAGTATCACTGATACATTATTTAGTATTGTTTGATAACAATATCATGGCTCTTCGAGAACTTTTCTATCATGGCTCTTCCAGAGCTTTCTATCAAATCCATTAGACCTGATATAATATTAACATTTTACTCATATCAAAGTCCAATTCATAAAATATTCTGACTCCGCAGAATTGTACGAGTCGTTGCACTCTAGGCAAGACATATATTTCCCTTCTGGGAATTTTATGGACATTATGTATAATGCCATTTTATATCTTATCTGAAATGATAATAATCTCCCCATATTTTTTCTTTTAATAGTTTTATTCTGTAAACCTTTTTCTCTTATTATTTACAAACATCGACTCATGACGTATGTTTTGATACCTCATGAAAATAAATATATCTTAACTTATTCTCTTGATATTACTTCTTCAGGAGCAAGTATAAAATGGATAAAATATCCTTTACAATCTCACTATACGTGATATCAGGATCATAAATCCTTTTATGATACTCACAGCATCCTATGGGATGTGTAGATCATTTTTTCAAATGAGTGACATGTAAACGTATTACTTCATATATATGAGATAACTTCATAGTATGAATGTGTTTGAAATCCCAAGTTCCAAATAATGAAGTAAGACATTCATTTATATAACACTGGATTCAGAACTCCAGGTTCTCATCGGTTTTCAAAACCGTACCAACTTAAATATCATAATTCCAAGAACTTTAAATTCTGGTTAGTCGGCATAGCCGATCTCATATATTGTGTATAAATAATATGAATATTTTAACAATTTATTTGGAGACACAGCATAAGCCAGTCCTGAGACATGGCATAAGACAGTCCCGAGACACGGCATAAGCCAGTCTCATATATTGCATAAAAATAAATGCCGAATATTTAAACAATTTATTTGGAGACACAGCATAAGCCAGTCCTGAGACACTGCATAAGCCAGTCCCGAGACACAGCATAAGCCAGTCTCATATATTACATAAAAATAAATGCTGAATATTTAAACAATTTAATTGGAGACACATCATAAGCCAGTCCTGAGACACATCATAAGCCAGTCCTGAGACACTGCATAAGCCAGTCCCGAGACACAGCATAAGCCAGTCTCATATATTACATAAAAATAAATGTCAGAGTCAGAGTTAGAGATAGAGTCAGAGTTATAGTCAGAGTTATAGTCAGTATATATAGTTATATATATATATATATATATAGGTTCCGTTGACGGCATAGCCATCTTGTACGTTGGGATTTTAAATCATTTTTATGATATTCAGAACATCCTTCTGGATGTGTATAAAATGGATAAAATATTATTCCCATTTCATTATACATTAGGATCTTAGATTATTTTTATGATGCTTACAACATCTGATTGGATGTGTATATTTCTCTGAATATTGCATCAACCATGTATATAATACTAGATCCAGATCTTCAAGTTTTGGATATTCCATTGTGCCAGAAAATAGAGTTAATAAAGCTTAAATAAGTCAAACTAATACTTACAAGCAGAATTAGCTAAAACGGATGGCACGGTTGCAACCGGAACGGTCGAAATAGCTGGAAAAAAGTCCAGTTCGGCCGAATACGGGCGAAAATCGCACCGAAACGGACGAAAAACATTTATGGCTGATGTGGTGCTGATGTGGCGCATCTGCTGATGTGGAGCTGACGTGGTAGGCGTCAATGGCTGACGTGGCAGCCACTACTAATGTGGGCGCCGATGTGGCATGCACAGTTCGCTGACGTGGCAGCATGATGCCGACGTGGCGTTGGTACATGCTGACCTGGCGCTGACGTGGCATGACATGTGCGGTGATGTGGCGGTGACATGGCGGTGATGTGATGCTACAGTGTCGTCCTCAACCTTGGAAAGCTGCTGGAAAAACTGGAAAAAATTTCAAAGTTGACCGAACTTTGACCCCATCTAGAGACTTCGTTAGACCTTCGTTTGAGTCGCAGTCAGCGGCGTCGGAATCGTCTTTCCGAGATGAATACAACGGTATCCTCTGAAAAGCGATCGGAGCACTTTGAATTTTCTGGGTATTTCGAAAAATCAAAACCAAAGCTAAAAACTCTTGAGAACTTTCTTTAGAAGTCTTAGAATATATATTCGTGCTGATAACGTGTTATAAATCAACAAAAATAAATTGAAATAGATGAAGAATAAATGAAGAACAGAGATGAGAGATGAGTGAGACTAGAGATATAAGAGATATTAGAAAAATAAGAGAGAGTTGTATTGATCCCTTTTTGGCATCCTTTACAAAATGAAACAGTACTAATATATATAGGCAAATAAGATAGGCGGTGGGAAGGGAAAGATATTTGTGGGATGTAAGTGGGTAATACTAGTGTATATATTGTATAAGTGCTAAAAGCCACATATTACAACACATTTTTCAATTTTTATTCAAACACTCAGAACTTTTATCTCAAAATTGTTAAAAAAAATTTTAAAAAAAATTATATGTCATTTCAAATGTCAATATCAATATAGTTTATAGTATTTTTTAGTCTTATTGGTAGTTGGGACTTATGAGTCTTGTGACAATGATCTATTTATTATTATTTTTTCGAACTTTGATTTTTGTAAGAACTTGAATTAGAATTTAATAATTAGTAAACAACAAGATCTACGGTGATACGATGTGAGGTTGGTTCGGTGGTGTTCCTTTCACACTTACACCATAAGATTGTGTGTTCAACATCGAGTCCTTCCCCTCTCAAAAGCCCAGAATTTATGTAATATGTACTTCAAAACAATAAACTATACATAATCTATATATAATATATTTTTTTTGGAAAGTTGATATCAATGTGGGTAAAGGCAATTCCCATGATAGAGGGGAGGATTCCTCACATTTTGTGGTTGATTGGATAAATATGAGCAAATATTTATGATAATAGGGTTTGAACCATGTGGTGGAGCTTTATTTTATAGTCTCCAACCGCCAAGACAATGAATATGTCATTTCATGGTCCTTTTTAAATTATAAAGAATTAAAATAGTGCTTGTGAAAAATAAATAGTGAAAATTATATTTTGTTTATAGTGTGAATTGAATCTTTGTGATCAAAGTTGAAGAGCATAGCATTATTAAAAAATTATTATAACCAATATTAGAGCAACCCCAAAAGCGTCTTCTAATTTCACTCTTCAAATATCAATATGCTTTCCTATATGGCCATTTGAAGAGTGAGAAAAGAAGACTCATTCTAAAAGACTCTTTAAATAGAAATAGTCTTATATTATTTTAATAATAATATAAAATTTAAAATTTAAAATCAGGCAAAATTGTTAAAACACAATTGGTATAGTGATGCTGGTTATAAAAAGTAGTAAAATAAAATCCAAAGAGAGAAATAACTTGACAATATTGAAGAGTGAGAAAGAATTTCTCAATTGAAGAATACTATTTAACGAATCTGTTGGAACCACATCCGTTGATGTGGTTCATTTAACTTTTCTAACAACCTTAATTAACGAGTTTGTTGGAATTACTCTTAATATATAATTAAAAGCATTATATTGTATAAAAATATCTTTAAATTTCATTGTTGTATATTATTAAAAGGTAATAGCGACTCAACAATGATTTTTGTACTGATTTTTTCTCGATCAAGATCCAATTCGTCTTCCTTTTTTTTTTTACAATAAAGAAGAAGAACTTATCAATTAAAATAAGGGGCCATTGCATACATAGCCTTTTTCATTGTTTAGTTTCTAGGAAAGAGCTCACTGGTGAAAAAATTACAAATATGGCCTTTCCTAACATTTAGTATCTAGGAAATTGCCTTTGTAAGACAAAAATACCCTCTTCAATAAAACCCTGTTAAATGTCGAAATTACCCTCTTACAAAGTGAAACAACAAAACTACCCTTGTCTGCTTCTCATTTAGTTGATTGAAGAAAATCAAAATGACTGACTTAATCTTCTCCATCCATCGTTCTCCAGCCGGAATCGGTCACTCATTCTTCCTATCTTCCATCCAATCGGTGACTCATCCTTCCCATTTTAAATCCCATCGTCCTCACTGTCCACCGGAATCCACTGCTCTTCAAACCCATCGTCCTCTCAACTGGAATCTTGCTCCCGAACGGAATCTTACCGGCGATAGGAATATTGACAGGACAATGCCGCCATCTCCTCCAATCGAGCTTGACAGTGCAACCACCTTCTTCAATTGAGTTTACACTGTCAAGTTTGAAATCGACCATAGTCAATGTAAGTTTGAGTTTAAGTATGACACAATCAATCGACCATACACTGTCAAGCCACATCTTCTGGGTCTGTTATTTTTGTTTAAGTTTGAAATGTTTTGAATTGATTGAGGGATTACGGGTTTTGGTTTTGTTGAGCATGAATTGGGGTGTGTGTATGTAGTATTGTTGGGTGTAAATAAGGTGTTTGATGAAATGCCTGTTAGACCTCAAGCTAGTAAGAGGCAGTAGTAGATTGATACAGTCAATAAAATACGTGTGAAGGTGTTTGATGTAGTTAAGAGGCAGCAGTAGATTGAAATGACAAATGTGCATAGGAAACACATTGCTAGTGACTATAGAACTTAAATGTGTAGTAGAGAACTTAAATAATTTGCTAGTGACCATAAGAAACACATTGTTGAAAAAAGAAGATAGGCAAAAGCAAAAGATCATGTATATAACAACTATTATTCTGTGAGAAAGGCTTCACTTACACATCTAACCATGGTGAAAAACATATCTTAGACAGTTGTCAATTTGTAGTCTTTATGGACAGTTGTATCCTCAAACTCACTCCACAACTTATCTGAAAATGTGTTTATGCATGTTTCCAAAAATGTGTTATAATGCATGTATGCTTTTGAGCCTATGATTGATTGATATAAGCCTATGATTGATTGGTTAACACATCTTTCTTTGTAACTACGTTTCTCCGTAGTTAGTTATATGGTATGGTATATGAAAAATGTATGTTTATGCATGTTTCTGAAAATGGGGCATAATGGGATGTATGCTTTTGAGTCTAGGATTGATTGATATAAGCCTGAGAATCGATGACATGAGCCTTGGAATTATCTGTTGGGAATTAATGCATATATACTTTTGGGCCTACGATTGATTGATATAAGCCTGGGAATCGATACCATGAGCCTAGGAATTATCTGCCACGAGACAGTTCTCAATATATGTAGTCTCTATGGACAGTTGAGTGATTTTAATTTTTTTTTCCAGGTATAATACTGTTATTGAGTGTTTTTTTTTCAGGGTCTAAGGATACCATGTATTGGCTGTTAGTTCAGTGCAGTGAACATTGGAAGGGTAATTGGTTTACTGGGACTATTTCATTTTCAGTATGTCTAACAAAAAAAGACAACATAGCCTATGATGAATTGGTGGAAATGATATACGAGCGGACATGAGTTAGTAGAAAAAAAGAAGAGTTGAAGTTAACTTCGCATGTGAAAACGGAGGAAGAAACAGTTACATTGTCTATTAGAAGTGACAACGATATAAAGTTTGTGATTATTCATAAGGAAAAATGTTGGGCTACAATTGACGTTGAATTTATCAACAAACATGAATTTCGACCTCCAGCAAATCCAATCTAATTAGCATGTACTGTCTCTCATGTTAAACTTACCGATAATCTACGGTCTCCGTCGGGTATTCCAAACTATAAATCAGTTAGTGGCAGCAATAATCCACTTGGATCATAGGCTTCAGCTGGATTTACATCAGCAGGTAAAGACCAGGGTACGCTAGCATCTACTACCAGGCATGCGGTTGTGGATGACAATGATAGTTCCGAAAGCATCAATACTTCAGGAAGGTCTGATAGTTCTAAAACCAGTGATATAGAAGATGAGATTGGTGATGATGATGGTGAGCAACCGGCAACAGAAGAACGAGGGGTGAGTGGAACACCCAACAGTTCTTCACCTTCCATGAACACATGGTGTTAAAGCCGTTCGATCAGTCGACGTGTTTGAAAAATCAGCCAACCAAGGTCCAATATACATAGGACAGATGTTCAAGGACAAGCCAGCATTGAAGCGAGCTGTAGGTTCGTATGCATTTGTAGAGAGGTTTGAGTACAGGGTTTCATGACCCTCTAATACACGATTCACTGCTGAATGTATACAGAAAAGTTATGGATGGGTACTTCAGGCATAGAAGTCGAATAAGGGGACTTACTGTCTTGTGAAGTCGTTCATTAATAAGCACACGTGTGACAGAAATGACAACTACAACATTGAATTTAAACGTGTAAGTGTATGTGTGATAAGGGATTTGTTTGTAAGTAAATTTGGCGATCCTGGACGCCGCATCCGTCCTAAAGATATAGTTTCTGAGATGAGGGAGCAGCATGGTATACACCTCTCGTATAACAAAGCCTACAGGTTGAAGAAGCACACTTTGAATCAAGTATTCAACGATCTGCGGGAATCCTTTCAGAGGTTCCCGGCTTATTTTTATGTTTTGGAACAATCGAACCCCAGAACTGTGACAAATATTAAGACCGACTCGAAAAACCGGATTAAGTATGGATTCATGGCAATTGGAGTCTCTATAGAGGGGTTTAATTATGTTATTAGGCCGGTTATCTGCATTAATGCTACCCACTTGAAGGCTAGGACTAGGGGTGTTTTGTTAGTTGCGGTGTGCAAAGACATAAATGAGATGATATACCCTTTGGCATTTGGGTTTGAAAACTCTGAATGCACAGAGTCGTAGACTTGGTTTTTGAAGAAACTCCTTAAATTGATCCAATATCTCGACCGTGTGATGTTAGTTTCGGATCGACACAGTGGTATATTTAATGCAATGGAAGCCATATTCCCAGATGCAGCACGTGGGATTTGTGCATTTCCCTTGGCACAAAATCTTAAAAGATTTTACAAGCAGAAGGATGATGTGATTTAGCTTTACTATCATGCTACGTATGCATACCGTATAAAGGAGTTTGACAGTGCAATGACTGAGTTGAAAGAAACCTACTGTAAGGTTTACTATGAGCTCTTGGGTGCTATGGTAGAGAAGTTTTCACGTGTACATAGCCCTAGAAAGCAGTACTTTTTGATGACCACCAACATTACTGAGTCAATGAATTCTTGTCTACTTGCGGTCCGAAAATTGCCTATCACAGCAATGGCGAAATTCATTAGAGATTTGTTGCAAAGGTGGTTCTACAATAGTCGGACAAATACACGTGAAATATCTACATACTTGACAACGTTTGCAGATGAACACATCAAAGATAGGACAGAACAACGCATCAGTGTGAGATTCATCCTATTCACTTCAATACCTTTATGGTAGACGACAAATGGAAGGAAACAACCGTCAACCTTGACGAACGTTCTTGCTCATTCCGTCAATGGGATTTAGATGAGTTGCCATGTTCTCATGCAATGGCGGTTGCTAGGTATGCTTCCCAATCTATTAACTCTATACATTTATCTGTTGTGGTTTATTTTACAAACTTTAATTTCTTTGTGTTGGTGGGGCATGGCCTAGGTTCAAAGGTGTGTCAATCAATGCACTGACTTCTGAATTTTACACAACAGGATTTCTTAAACATGCTTATGAAATGAGTGTCAACCCTGTTCCGAATCCCGAATATTAGGACATTCTTGATGCAATTCGGACTCATACAGTATTGCCATGGAAGAAAAGAATCTACCAAGAAGACCAAAGAAGTTGAGGATACCATTTGTTGGGGAGAAAAAAAAGTTACAATCATGTTCAAAGTGTGGAAAAAAGGACACAATCAAATAACTTGCTCGAAACCATCATCTAGCACATGCAAACCAGCCAAAAAAGCTTGAACATGTAGCATTTGTAAAAAAGGACACAACAGACTGAAATGCCCAGACAAGCCACCTGAACCTACCTTGATTGACCTGGATGAAGAGAACGCCGGTGGAAAAGCTTTGTTGAACTTTCCTAAATAGTGTTGTATGGTTTGTTTGCACATTTATTGTGTTGTATGGTCTGGTGGGGAAAATGTTTATGGTGTATGTATATTAGTTTTTGTTAAACACTGCCTGGAAATTTGTTATTTTGTATGTATCATTTGTGTTGCCTTGAAATGTTATTTTCTATGTGTTTTTGTGTTGGTTTTTGGTGTATGTATATTGATTTTGAAAATAGGTGGAGGAATTTTGAAAACAGGTGTCTGTGCTAGTGAATTTGAAAACAGAAGATCTACTAAGCCCGGGAGGAAAGTTGTAGGCCTAGGAATCTGACCTAGGCCTAACATAATTGTACCTAATCCTAACAGAACTGTACCTAGGCCTGCAAATTATTTCATGGGCTCATGGGTTTTTGCTCGCCACGTCATCACGTGGTTATTGCGTGGCCTACATAATTTCTTGTAGACAGAAAAACTCAAAGAATTGGGAATCATAACTAGGCCTAAACAAATTGTACCTAGGCCTGTAAAATACTTCGTAGGCTCAAGGGATTTTGCTAGCCATGTCATCATTTGGATTAAGCCCGGGATGTTGCAGGCTTGGGAATCGGTACGTTAAGCCTAGGAATAATGCTTAGGCCATAGGTGGATTTAATTTGGAATTAAATATATTTGTTTTGAATTTTCTTTTTTCTTTTCCGACAGCACGGGATGGTTTTAAAAAGCAATATGCACCCATCAAACTCGATTTCGGAACTTTTAAGCTAATATGGGAGACCGAGTCAAGCAACTTTAACAAGTTACAAGTTTCTGAAGGAAATCCTATGTGTTTACTGGTTCATATTTTAATGGTGTGGTTGCTATCTCTAGTGTAATGGTAGCGACATCCTTATTGGACTGTTCGATGATCTTGAAACTAAACGTATAGATTTCCGTTGATATCTCTTCATCGTCGGACGGTGCCGATCGTTGAGATTATTACGGGGCCCATTAATTTCTTATAGGAAGAAAAACTCAAAGAACTGAGAATCATACCTAGGCCTAAACGAATTGTACCTGGGCTTGTAAACTATTTCCTAGGCTCAGGGGATTTTGCTAGCCACGTCATCATTTGGATTAAGCCCGGGATGTTGCAGGCCTGGGAACCAATACATTAAGCCTAGGAATAATGCCTAGGCCCTGGGTGGATTTAATTTGGAATTAAATATATTTGTTTCGAATTTTTTTTTCCGACAGCACGTGATGTTTTTAAAATACATTGTGCACCCATCAAACTCGATTTAGAAACTTTCAAGCTAATACGGGAGACCGAGTCAAGCAACTCTAACAAGTTACAAGTTTGTGAACGAACTCCTAGGCGTTTACTGGTTCATATTTTAATGGTGTGGTTGCTATCTTTAGTGTAATGGTAACGGCATCATTATTGGACCGTTCGATGATCTCGAAACTAAACGAACAAATTTCCATTGATATCCCTTCATCGCCGGACGGTGCCAATCGTTGACATTATTGCGGGGCCCACATAATTTCTTGTAGGAAGAAAAACTCAAAAAACTGGGAATCATACCTAGGCCTGAACGAATTGTACCTAGGCATGTAAAATATTTCCTAGACTCAGCGGATTTTTCTAACCACGTCATCCATTGGTAGTGGATGACAGAATGATCCCACTAAATCTTCTTATGCTTCCCTAGTCAAACACGCAAACCCCTATTCTTCTTCTTCACGTGTACAATCTTATTTGCTCTTATTTTCCCAAACCGAAACCTGATTCTCTAATACCCCAACTCTTACTCTCGTTCTCTTTGACATCTGCAGGCAAACAATTTTCTTCATTTTTATACATCTCTTTGAGATCGAACATCTTCTTCTCCCTACAGTTTTGCAATATTTTTGCAACATTTTGTTTTTAATGACTGAGATGATTTTGTGTTGTTTGCAATATAAGCGTCGTATATTGTAACATTCATTATTAAATGTAAAATTTTTCGGTTTTCAGATATCTGCAAAGTGTGTCGTATGAAATGGGGAAGAAATTTGTTTATGTTGTTTTCAAAGGAAGGAAAACCAATGTGTTTACTTCTTGGGCTGAATGTCATGAACATGTAGATGGTTTTCTAGGAGCATCTTATCATAAGTTTAACTCAACTGATGAAACATATAAAGTGATTAGTAGCCGTTCCGTCAGTTCATCCCATTCTCGGCATGAATCTGCTGTGACTGTTGAAGAGAATGTATCTGAGAAGAGTAAACGCACTGGTGTCATGTTGCTTGCATTTCTATTTGTTTTTATTTTTGGAGTTATAGTAGGCAAGATTGTTTGAAAGATTTGTTGTTTATGTTTAAGTTGTTCTATATATAAACACTGATGCTTGTATGTGGATCTTGTTAATTTCTAGTCGTATTTAAGACAAGTAATGAGAAATATGAGGACAGCATGTGAAATGTGTACAGCATGTGAAATGTGTACAGCATGTGAAAAACAAACAAAACCATTTACTTCCATTAAGAACTTAGACGGTACATCATGTGAATATAAAACATAACAAAAACAAAACATAATATTGAAATGTGTTTTACTGTAGAAGGCAGATTTGGTGTGTTTATCTTCGGCTGATGGTAGAATATTGAAGTCCATCAACTTCTTCTGCATTTGTTCAACAAGTTGGTAGAGTCCATTGAGTTCGTTGTCCCTTGCTTCGATTTGAACATATAAATTGATAATTTCAGCTTCCAGATTCTAATATTTTCCCATCAAAACAATATAATCAATACTTAGTCGTTTTACATTTTCACGCTTTTTAATGACAGTCTCCCCAGCTTTTGCCAAGGAATAAATAATTGGTATCGGTATCGATATCGGGCTTCTAAATTTATGGTCGATGATATTATCGATATCGGTGGATATTCGGTAAAAAATTAAAAAAATGATGGATATTTACATCTAAAGTTAGAAATTTTTTGTGAAACTTTAGGACAATCTTAAACAAGTAATTATACATCAAATGAATCATATTTCAACAATAAATTAGCATAGTTATGATTTATTATAAATTAAACATAGATATAGTCTGTATATAATTTTTAAATTTGAGTATTTAATAGAATAATATTTTGTTTCACTTTTACAATATTATATATTTATATACAATATAAACAGATTAAATATTTAATAAACAAAATTATCATTAAAAAATATATATATATAGTTCCATACTTCCAAGATTCAATCATAAATGATAAATCATAATTTATAGATAATAATGCATTGCATGTTTGAAATTTAAAACCAAAATGAATTCCTTGCTGGTTCAAATACATAAGATACATTTCTATCTTAATTCGAACAATAATTTTCCCAGGAAAACATGCTAGCATAGTTTTTAAGGTAGTTATTAATATACCACACGTATGTTGCTTGATTTCTTCCAACTGATCCGTGAATTGGGTAGTTTGGATTTACCTAACTTGGTGGATATTTTTGATTTGCATGCATATGTATTGCATATGGCATTTGTGGAGAAGGATAATCAAATATATTGCAGTCACCATAACTACCATGATATGGTACATGAGAATCTGTCCTTGTATGCGAATCATCCAAAGAACTATTTTTTATGCCTATACTCATTGAGGAGAGAGTCATATTCAAAGAATCTTCATCAATTTGATTTGTTCCTCCATGTTGTCTACCACAATTTTGATCAAAATTACCTGCATGAGCATCCCAACCTGCCGCACTAGCATTCCAACCTGTTGCACCAGCATCCCAACCTCCGGCACGAACATCCCAACTTGTTGCACCAGCATCCCAACCTCCTGTACCAGAATCCCAACCTCCTCCCTCATCTCCATCATCTTTTCCTCCACTATTTCCATCAGAGGTATGTTATCGGAAGAACTGCTAACAGTAACTTCACGATCTACACCAACTTCTTCTCTAATCACTTATTCAACATTTATTCCCATGTCTCGAGCATGAGACACAATTTATGGATCAGGATTTCCTTCATCATCATCCAAATAGGCTGGTCTAACCCAGTCAAAAAAAGAATTCTCATTATCGTCTCCTGCTTCAGCAGCTAGTTGAAGTAGATCCATAAAATCAGATTTATCTACTTTATCTTTTTCAGCTGCTATATCCCTAAGTTTCAACTTCATATTATAATAACAATAAACAAGTTGTTCAAGCTTAGAATAAGCAAGACGGTTTTTTTTGTTTTGTGTGGATTAAAGCAAATGTTGATCAATTTCTTTCGCATGCAGAAGATGATGCTGTTTGTGACAGCATGCGAACTGCTATTGCAAGCAATGATGGAGCACAATTTCTATACATTACCCACCAATCGGCTGCAATAAAAATTATTAAGTATTATAAGTATGAATATCATTTCAAGGATATTATTATTTATTATTATTACATAGATTTTTGTAATAAAACTTATATACCATGTTGCATTTTGTTTCTAGCTGCAATGGCTGCTCGTTCACCAAAACTTTTATTTCCATCCTTTAAGTATATGACCTACATTCATGACTCATGAGATTAGTATGTAAATAATAAATATAAATATGAGTATATGACACAATACTCTCATGCAAAGAAGTTATAATATTGGAAATATAAAATTGATTGTAAGTTGTAACTTTTTACCTCATTTTCAAAATTAGCAATCCCTGCAGCTTCAGGGTCTAATTGCGTATAGACAATATGTACGGCTTTCAAAAGATCTGAATTATCCCCAATATTGTCTCTATATTGGTACTTTGGGTTAAAATAGTAATGCTTTCACAATCTTTGCTCAATTCTACTTCAATAATTATACTATTGACTATTGTGTTGGAAAATTTTATAAATTTGTTAATGCTACTTTTAAAATAATTTTCAATATAGATTATTTGAACAATAATTTAAGTGTTTAAGATTAATTTTTTTAAGAAAAGAATTTGCAAAATATCCCTGGATTTCGGGATGAAATTCACAATATTTCGGGAATATCGAGAGATTTTTATGGATATTTTGAAATCGACCGGATATTTGCTAGATATTGGATATTACCCCTATTTCGATATCGGTCCCTCAAAAATATGGATATATCAGTGGATATATCGATTTTAAAAACCTTGGCTTTTGCAATCCGTTCATGCCAACATTCGTAAATGTCATTTAACTTGTTACTACTCAAACCGTTTACTTCCATTTTCACTTGTACAAATGAAGTGAGGAAAATATGTAACAGAGATGGGGTATTTATAGTGGAACAAGATGACTCATATCAGTGCAAAGTCACATTTACATAACTTAATTGAACCAGTGTAACCTTTAGATTTGAAATGAACCATTGTAACCTTTAGATTTGAAATGAATCATTGTAACTTATTAACATTCATTTTCACTGTAAACTGAACGGTGAGTACACTAACCATTGTAACTTCAGTTGAAGAGATATAATATTGTACATTTGTTTCTCAAAATGATTCTACCCAAGCCTAAGTGAATTGTTCCCAGACCTAAGTTAATTGATTCTCAGGCCTAATAGAATTCATTCATGGGCGTACGTGAATTGATTCTCAGGCCTAATAGAATTGTTCTACACAGGCCTAATAGAATTGTTCTACACAGGCCTATGTGAATTCATTCCCAAGTCTAATAGAATTGTTCTACCCAGGCTTAAGAGAATTGTTTCCAGGCTTACGTGAATATAATTGTTCTACCCAGGCCTAAGAGAATTGATTCCAGACCTAGCTGAATTCATTCCCAAGTCTAATAGAATTGTTCTACGACATCCTAAGGGTGCGTTTGGTACGTGGTACAGAACATGACAACGTGGGACAGTTTCCTCTTGTCCCACGTTTGGCACGACAATAACATGGGACATCACGGGGATAAAGTGGGACAAAAATAAGGAAAAACTGTCCCACCTCACACCATGGGACTACTTGTCCCATGGCATGGGACAAGTGTCAGAAAGACCAATTTACCCTTCATATGTTCAAAAAATTACAATCATATCCAATATATTATATATATATATACATATATATTTCAATAATATATATATATATATATATTATAATTACATATATAATATAATATTATATATATTGTATAATAATATATTATTATATATAATAATATTTAATATTTAATATATCATATATATATATATATATTATAATATATTAATATATAATATATAATATATGATATATCAAGCATTATTATTATTATATATATATATATGATATATATATATATTATATATATAAAAAATTATATATATATTATATAAAAAAATATATAATATAAATATAAAAAATATATATATTATAGTATATATATAATATATAATATATAATATTTTATTATTATATATAATAATATATAAAATAATATATATATATATCTTATATATAATAAAAATAATATTTAATATATCATATTATTATGAATCTTATATATATTATATATAATAATAATATTTAATATATCAGATATATATATATATATTATATTATTATATATAGGATATAATTAATATATATAATATATATGTATATTATTTAATAATATATATATCCTATATATAATAATATTTAATAAATCATATATATATATAAATAATGTTTGATATATCATATAAATATATATATATATATATATATTATATTTTTTATATGTAGTAATATTTAATATTATATATATCTATATATCTTGTTATTATATATATATATATATAATATTATTGTATATTAAATAATAATATATATAATATAATAATATGTTACATTTTAATATTATTATATATTAATATATAATATTGTAATATATATTATTATATATAAGGAGGGCACTCTGGTCATTTGAACCTCTGGTCATTTGAACCTCTTGTCTAGTCCTGTCTCAGCCATACCAAACGCATAACTGTACAGTCCACAGTTCTGTCCCAGGCATTCCAAACACAATACGAAACAACTGTCCAGTCCCACGTTGTCTTGTCCCGTCCCCGTACCAAACGCACCCTAAGAGAATTGTTTCCAGGCCTAACTGAATTTATTCCCAGGCCTAAGAGAATTGTTCCCACTCCTAAGGAATTATTTGAGATTGCTTCTGCTAAAATTAAATAAAATTAAAATTAAAAATTAAAAAATCATTGATTGATCAAATTTGTAATTAGGGAGGAAAAAAAAGTTGGCAAAATGTAGTGACTAACTCGAGCTTATGTATTATGCTATCACGAATGAAAATATTTGTATTCAGGGCTGACAAATTCGGTAACATTATCACACAAGTTTACTACAGCTGTTTATATAAAAAAAGAAAATAAACTATATACACTAAATTACAGTTACAAAAGACTTGCATATCACTTATACAAAGAATTCCAAAAGCACAGACGAACAAAACTTTCACAGAAACTGCTGCCGCAACTGGTATATGTACTAGTATCTGCTACATCCCTTTCCCTTTCCACCTTTGCAAAATATTCTACGGGGAATTGTAGAGTTGACCATTGACATAAATGTCAAGTGCAATGCCCTTACGAATATCTTTGATGTCCTTTTGTCCAAATACCCATTTCCATGTAGTATTTACTCCAGCAAGAATCAGTTCAGCATACTTCATCAGGAAGACACCACAACTGTATCTGTAAAATGGCAGGATATATCCAATATATGTTTCTTTAAGAAAGTAAATAAAGTAAATAAATATGTCACACATACCAATCATCTTGTTGTGGAATAAATTCAGAGTGCATGCTTTGAACTATGAATGGGCTGGCATGAGGATCCATCTTCATTTATTCGTAGTAACCGGCATGCTTCAGTAATGATGGCAATAGGTAAAGTAGGGCACGAATGTCCTTTAGCCGATGACTAGTTCTATCCCGTTCATTCAAATAGTCAAATAACAATACTTTCCTTTCCTTCAAAAGTACATGACATAAAACTCAATGGCCGGGAAGATGACACGAGATGAGCACCTGTATTTACAATATAAATTTTTAAGCAAATGGATAAATATTATTTAAGAAAATAGATAAGGACAAAGCAAAGTCATTTCCAAAAAATTACTGAATTCATTCGCCACCAAGGTTCATGGTACAAAAGGTCATGTCCGGTAACATGTCTGAGGATGTCTGCACTTGGCTGGTAGTTTAAAGGAACGAATTCTGGGTAATCTTCCCAAACCTTGACAGCATGAGGAGAATGATCGCTGATCTTTTTGCCTTTTGTTTACGATCCTTTTTCTGTGGAGGAGAATGAGGAGAACCAGTTTCTTTCTGCTGACGTCTTTCCTCCTCAACCTTCTCAAATTTTGTTATCTTTCTCATGGCACCCAATGTATCCATTTCAATTGCCCACTTAATGTTTAAGTTAGTCCGCATATACAACCATTAATTCCCAAATGATAATTCCATTAACAGGCTTATATAAATCAATAACATACATGCATTAATTTGCAGCTGTCCATTCCTAGGCTCACGGCATCCATTCCTAGGCTCATATCAATAATTCATAGGCTCAAAACTATACATGCATTAAAACACATTTCCTGAAACATGCATTAACACATTTTCATATACCAAATCATATAACTAGGGAGATACTTACGAAGATAGATGTGTTAACCAATCCAATATTTTGCAAGTAGTTGGGATATCAAAGTAACTGTGAATGTGCTGTATAAATGCAATGATGTACGTTAGCTAATAAGTAACATAAAGCCTTAAAGCACAAGCCAATGAGAAATAGATAGTTAATTATGTTACCTGTTGACGATGATTTTTAGATTACGTAAAGTCGATCACGCGTCACACGAAGTATATTGAACTAACAATCGTATAATGAATCAAGAAGAATAAAAAAATCATACAAACAAGATTTTACGTGGTAAAACCCCAAGATAGGAAAACATCCACTGTTGTCGGGGACGGCGAGAAAAGGAATTCACTATGAATAATGAGATTACACACTCAACCTTACTTGCTCTCTTGAATATCTAATGATTCGTGAACCCTTGTTGGGTATTTTTAAGGTCTATTTATACATGTATAGAACCCTAATTCTTTTAGTACAAGTAAAAGAAAGGTGGCAGTGATTTAATAAAACTTTGACTTGTTGGAGTCGTTTCAATCGCATCAGGACTTTGCCTGTTTCTAATTCTGATAACTCTTAAGGAAATATGTTTCCTTATCAGAGTATGCTTCTTGCAGCCTTATTTGAAGAGGATTTTTCTTTACATGTTTGAGTCGTAATAATGTTATAAACATTCTAAGCATCTGAACGTATCTAGACATGGTCCACGTGTCGCTTAGCAGACCGTCTTACAAACTCGATCAGATCTCTTTTACCCCCGACCAGGGATCTTCACTTGATCAATTAATTATACCCGATCATTTAGGTTTCCCCCGATCGTTGTTTTAATAACCCGATCAATCTAATTACCTTGGTCAGGTACTTCCAACTCGACCATCTAAGTAACTCTGATCAGTATTGTAGGGTTATTTTCTGATCATTTTAGGTTGGTTCAATTTAGTTGACATTTGTTGACACGTCACTGGTTGTCCCCATGTAACACGATGTTTATGCTGACCTGTTATCTCTCCAAATTATACCAATAACAATACACCCTTAAACATTCAAACCGAGCATCTCGCTTAATAAAAATAACTCGCTCGGTGAGACATGTTTAACTTGGAAGCCTTTTGTCATGTAGCTCATTAATGCTATTTATTGTTGAACAGCTGGTCTTCAATTTCAGCCACAAATGTTTGATTTGCCTCGTTGATTTGACGCGAATGATGTAACTGTCGGCAGCGATTTAAATTTCAAATGGCGCGTGATCTTCGAGATTCTCATACCAACCACCACTCTCGTATGACGTCATCCTCGCCTATATATATTTTCGAATCTCTTCATTTTTCCCTTTCTCGCAATTTTTTCTTTCAAACTACAGGACTCTTCATCTTCTAAGTTTCCTTTCCGCTTCAAAGATCTTTTCAGAGTCCTTATTTCTCCGCCAGATCTTCATCGTGCTCACTTCAAACATCAGGTATGGATTCTGTTACTCGCCATCGTTATGTCAAATTGTTGATTCATTATATTGGAATAGGCGATAGGGAAATTATTGCTAGAATTGAGTCCATTTTAGGAGGATTTTTTCAAAATTTCTCTCAACCCACTCAACCTACTCCCATTAACGTTGATTATTCAGGGGCTCTCCCCGAATTTCAACCCTATTTTTTCGAGTCAAACATTGCTAACCCTACTGTTTCTTCTCTAAACACATACCTAGATATGTCGAAGACAACTGGATCAGGTCGAGGAGGTAGACCAAGCTCTAGGGATTCCTCTGTAATCGACTTGAAGATCCCCTCCCAACTTTTAAAAATGGAAGATGTTCCCAAAAGGCGATGGGCTTTCCTTTTGAAGTTCTCAGCCGAGCATCCATGTGTCTTTGATTCGAAAGTAAATGTAGTAGATGAACCTGAATTGGTAAAGTACAGTAAAAGATTTGACCTCCCTCGGTCGGCTGAACTTTTTATGAGTGGAGATCGCGCTATCTGGAACCCTCCTCGGGGTTCTATGGCCATTTACGGGGCAATGCTCACGTCCGAGGTCACACTGCCCCTTCAATCCTTCATCGCCATATTCTTAGCCGAGGCTAGGATTGCCCCCGCTCAACTTTCATCGAACTCCTATAGGGTGTTGATGAGCTTGTGTCACCTATGGAAGCAAATCGGTGCCAAGTAAACCCCCCTACCCCGTAAGAAATTCGCAACTTTTACACTTTGGGTCGGTTAGACAATGTGGGTACTTTTTACCTTCAGTCCATCTCCATTAATCATTGGATTCCTAAAGGATACAACCAAAGACCCACTCCCCCATCTATTAAGGATCATAAAGGTTTTATCTGGGGGTTCCCCACCTCCAACAAGTATTGGAAGAACAGTTGGTTCTCCGTTCGGGGTGAGTGGGGCGAGACAATTGTTGCTGACCCTCGTCAGGAACTGGCTAGGAATTCTGTCCCCATGCATTTTTTCAGTCCTGAGCTGTGGAATTAGACTCCTACAACCCTCACAGAAGATCAGACTATGAATGTAGTTAAAGCCGCTCAAGCAACGTAGGAGGCCAGGGATCGATGGGTACCGTTTTCTGAGAAAGACCTCCTTGATTTGGGTCTGTTTCCTTCGATCTAGAGTTGGCGCAAACACTGTAAGTATTCATTCATTTTTCCCAAAGCTTGATTTTTCCAGAGCTAGGTTTTACCCATTCTGACGTTCTTCCCTTGGTTCAGTATATGAGATGGACATCGTGGTGGGAGAACAAACCAAGAGAATTAAGAATCTCGACAAGGTTAGTCGAGCAGAGGATGCTGCCTAACTGGCCCAGGGGATTGCTCATCCCAGCAGGTCATGGTTTAACATTTTTATGAACCTGACCCTAATACGTCTTCTAAAGTTCCCGATCGGGAAAGAGAGAAGAAATCTTCTGATCAGGAGGAACAGAAGAAGTCTCTCAAAGGCTCAAAAAGGAAACTTACTAAAGAAACAGCTGGTCGGCACCTGACCAGACCTTCTGGGAGATCACTTGTCAGCAAAGTGACCAAAACTATTGCAGGCTCATCTTCTTCCAATGCTGCTCGAGGAAAAAAGAAATCTGAGCCAGCTAAAGACTTTAGAGCTCATCAAACTAGAGTCAGACCAGTCATTCTTGAAGAGGATGATGAAGACCAAGACACATTGACTGACTTGATTCGTAAGGAGCACCGATCGAAGAAGGGAAATGATCGTTCTTCAGCTCCATCTGCCACTTTGCCACCTGATCAGTCTAAAACGAATGATCGGGCGGCTGCTAAGTTCTGCTCCCACCATGATTAAACCCCGTCTTAAGCTGATCAGGTCTTCCTATAAACCATCTACCCAGCTGACCAAGGCTATTTTAGCTTTCCGAATCATCGTGCTGGCAAGGCCCTAATGTAATTTTCCGTTAAACGTCAGATAGTCTTTACTGACTCGGATTCTAACGAGGGACAAGCCAGCACTGAAAGAATATCAACCAACCTGCCTGCTCATGTAGATAACTTATCTGATCATGAGACAGATCATATTGACAAAGTCTCTTTACGGCTGGATCGTCCCTCTAGGCCTTTGCCCAATCCTGTCTTAGCTTCCATCCTAAGTGGTGCTAAAGCAGGCCCATCAAGGGCCCCTGATTAGGAACAAATTCAGGAGAAAACTACCACCATGCTCTGAAATCGTTTCTGTTTTGCGTTCAGTCCCGTCTGACCAACCACCTCACAGTTCAGGGATGACAATACTTCCTAATATGGCCGGTATTCCTGACTCGGGAGAGACGTTGCCCGATCCCCTCGACATGTTGAAGTCCATGTCTGTTGGGAAATGTTATGTTGGTGTAGGCTACTAAACTGAATTTCGAAATGCTAGTGATGCGGAAAGAGTCTGTGCTATTTATAATAACAGTGATTATATATGTATTTTTCATCCTCTTACTCATTCTTTACACTTCAAGTCTATATATAAACTTAACCTATTTTCCTTCTCTTTTTTTCAAGGCCGTAGAGGAGATGACTAGGGTCATGATAGCTCAGAAGAAACAGGCTGCTGAAATCTCTCAGCTGAAGAAGGAGCTTGAAAAGAGAAAGAAAGCGGCCAGTTCTACCTCAGCAAGTGAATCAAAATTGAAGGCGTCTTTTGAAGAGAGGTTGAAGCAGTGTGACGCAACTAAGGCAATTTTGAGGAAGTCTATTGATGCTGTAAAAACTAAAGCTGACAATGCCATGACCAGCTTGACAGAACTTGCTGCAAAAAATACCCAGCTTGAAGTAAATCTGGTCCGAGCCGGACAACGAAGCTTTGAGCTGGAACAAAAATTACTTCTGGTTGAACAAGCTGCAGCTAATCAGGAAGCAGAAGCTCGGGCTACCAAAGAAGTTCTGGCCGCCTCCCAACAATCTATGCTTGAAGCCCAGCAGGGGTCTGAGGAGGTCAAACTTCGTTACGAAAGGCTGGTAGAAGATCTGAAGCAACAGAAGGTCAGCATGGAGGTGCTTTCCCAGGAGGCCAAATTATCCCTTGAAGTTCAGAGCATTGATAGCTACAAGAGGTCCACCAGCATTTGAGGCAGTTATGCTGAGGGAGTTGGAACGGGGTCTGGCTACTGCTTGAATGTTTTTCGGAGGTAAAGAGAGGTCGACCCAGGAGGCTCGCCGTAAGTGGAACGGAACAATCGAGAAGCACAAGGCCGAGTCCCTTAAGGCGATAAAAAATCAAAGGATGAGGTGGAGGGCTTACTGTAGATCTGTTGGAAAAGATCCTCATTAGATGCATCTAGAGCTCCCATCTCGATCTTCTTTAGTGACTTTTCATGCGGTCAGAGAAAACGGTGCGTTGACCAAGGGCGTTGATGCTGGCCCTTTGCCTGAGGCTGATTACTCTCTTTTTATGGTTGAAGGTCCTAAAGATGACATATGTTGGCTAGATTTTGGGGATCTGACCATGGGCTATGAAAAAGAAAATGATCTCCTTGGCACCTCCGGACCTTGTGGTCCTTCAAGCACTCCTGGAGCCTGATCTCTCCTTCATGTTTATACAATTATTTGTTATAGCACATTCCTTGTAAACTCTTCTTGTAACATTATATCAATGATTCATTCATCTTTTAATTATACAAATCCTTAATTTACTCGCGCAATCTTATTTATTTTGATAGACCATTTTTGTTGATCGACTGTGATTGATCTGACTGATTGCTTTCAGCTGATCGAATTTAATCGATCATTTACCCGATCAGCTATTTCAACTGATCGAACTCAGTTTATCTTTTTATCAATCATATTTAATTCGTTCAATCATCTTTTTATCTGCTTGTTATCGACCCAGTTAATCCTTTGGTGACTAGCCTTTGATGAACCCGATCGGTTATCTAATTAGTCTGGCCAATCTTAGCTACTGACTAGCCTTTGGTGAACGCGATCGATTATCTAGTTAACTGACCGGCTCTGATTTGGTTTGTAGTTGTGTTGTACGTCTGTTCAGGTAGTGTTCATTTGATGGACCATATTTATGGTATCTAATTTATAGACTTTTGTCTTTTATTTAGAAACTAAGTCACCGGAACGTCTCCCAGTAGTCTGTTGCTCAAGATTCGTTGCAATGAGGGTTTTCTTTATCTCATTAACTTCGCTTATCTTAACCAAGTATCTGATTAACTGCCATTCAAGCTTGAGACTTTGATTATCTCATCCAACTTTCAGCGCATCCCATCAGATGTCTAATCACCCGAAGGCGCTCTAACAGTGCTTTTAGTTCACCCAGTTAGTTTTGGTGATAATACATTATCTTTACGATATATGCTTTTGGCCGCATCACTAGGCCCCCCTGAGAACCCGTTCGGAGTTCAATCGAGATTTGCTTTTGTAAACGAAAGCAGAGTTAGAACACTTTTCCCTGAACTATGCTTCCCTTGAAGAGCTTTTATTAATATTCTCAAAAATACTATAAGAAGAAACAGATGATTAATATTACAGAAACCTGTAATTATTCTAATTTTAACAGAATATCTAAAAATTCTGAGAAAGAACAGAAAAGGAAAATCCCTTAAGGTTAAAATGTCTTCAAATATTGAGCGTTGCATGGCCTGGGTAACTCTCCTCCTTCAGGTCGGCCAAGGCGATATGCACCATACCTAACTAGTCCGATCACCTGATAAGGTCCTTCCCATTTGTCAGCTAGCGACCCAGTCGCCTTATCCCTTGTGTTCGGGGATACCCTTCTAAGGACCAGATCTCCAAGTTGGGATTTTCTTTGCTGAACATGTGAGTTGTAGTACCTGGCAACTCTTTGTTGATAGGCTGTATTCCTCACTCTCGCCATGTCCCTTTTTTCTTCCAACTCATCTAGGTTCTGCTCTAGGGTCCCTATATTAGTATCAGGCTAATATAATTGGACTCTTAGGGAAGTATATGCGACCTCGACCGGGATCACAACCTCGATTCCAAATGCTAAGGAATAAGGTGTTTCTCCTGTCGAAGTTCTTTGCGTCGTTCGGTATGCCCAGAGTACTTCATGCAATTTATCCGCCTAATTTCATTTTTTAATGTCAAGCTTGGCTTTCAAGGTGTGCTTGATGATCTTGTTGACAGCTTCGGTTTGACCATTGGTCTGAGGATGAGCCGACGTAGCATAATCATTTTTAATATGGTACGTTTGACACATTTCCCTAAAATTATCACTATCTAATTGAGTCTCATTGTCAGTGATGATTGTGTTTGGGATCCCGAATCGATAGATGATGTTCTTTTTTATGAAGCTGGTGCTATTAGCTTCAGTGATATGTACCAATGCTTCCACTTCCACCCATTTCATGAAATAGTCAACTGCCACAATAACATGTTTTGCGCCTCTCTTAGTTGCTGTAGGCATTGGGCCGATAAGGTTTAGTCCCCACATCGCAAATGGCCAAGGTGAAGTTAGATTCTTCAAGTTCTCAGGTGGTTGTTTGATGTCATTCGCGATTCTTTGACATGTACCACATTTTTCGGCCACCTTCTTGGCATCTTGAAACAGAGTCGGCCAATAGAAACCCTGCCTAAGGGTTTTATGGGCCAAACTTTTTCCACTGGTATGGTTCCTGCATATACCTCCGTGTATACTAGCCAGAATTTTACCTCCCTTATCCTGACTGACACATCTCTATAGGGCTTTGGAAAACTCCCTTCTGTAGAGCTCTCCTTCTAATATTGAATAATGGGTTGTCCTGTATCTAATGCGTTTTGCTTCGGTTGCATCTTTCTGGAGCGTGCCGTCTTCTAGTTATAGCTTGATTGGGGTAATCCAAGTGACCTGCTATGCTTCTACTGTTTCCACTGTCAACTTCTCTCTTTCCTCAATGCTGGGTTTTTGAGATGAGGCACTAAAATCATCTTAGACCATATACTAGTGGTTGCTGACGCGAGCCTTGATAGTGCGTCAGTCTTTCATTCTTTTCTCTCGGGATCTGAGTGATTCTATAATCCTTGAATCTCCCTAGAAGTGCCTTAGCTATCTCTAAATATGTCGCCATATTAGATTCTTTTGTCTGGTACTCATCCAAGACCTGGTTGACCACAACCTAGGAGTCAATGAATATCTCTTTTTCGTCTGCTCCCGATGCCGTGCACACTCTAAGTCCAGCCATCAATGCTTCATATTCGGCCATGTTATTCGTAGCCTTGAAGTCAAATCGTAAGGCACATTCCACCTGATCACCTTCGGGGGTCGACACCACAATGCCAGCCACTCTACCATGCGTATTTGACGACCCATCAACGTGTAGCCTCTAATTGAAAACCTTCTTTTCCTTTTTTTCTAATATCCTTATCACCTCTCTGTTCGGTTCAGGGAACTCAGCAATCAGGTCTGCCACACCTTGACCCTTTATTGCAGCCCTTGGCAAGTAAGTGATATCAAACTCACTCAGCCCGACTGCCTATTTTGTCAGCCTTCCGAACACTTCTGGCTTAGACAGGATTTGCTTTAAAGGACAATATGTGTATACCTCAATCTTGTGAGCCTGGAAATAAGGTTTTAGCTTTCTTATGGCTATCACTAATGCCAGAGCCATCTGTTCGGCTGCTGAATACCTTGTTTCTGCTGGCAACAAAGCTTTGCTAGTATAATACACTAGCTTCTAAACTCCTTCGTTCTTTCTGACCAATACCGACCCTATGGCCACATCTGTGACTGATAGGTATAGGTACATCGTTTCTCCCACCTGAGGCTTTGACAAAATAGGAACCTTACCTAAGTATTCTTTGATCTTTTGAAACCCTTGCTCACATTCCTTGTTCCATTCTACCCCCTTACCTTTCCTTATTACTCTAAAGAAAGGTAAGCATTTGTCGGTCGATTTGCTGATGAATCGGTTTAATGAGGCTAAGCAACCTGTCAACCTTTAGATATCTTTCAGGGTGACCGGGGACCTCATCTTTTTTAGTGCATTTATTTTTTCAGGGTTCGCTTCGATACCCATTTGGTGCACTTGGAATCCAAGGAGTTTTCCCGATGGCATCCCAAACACACATTTGTTCGGGTTGAGCTTCATCTAATATCGTCTTAATATTCCAAATGTTTCCTAGAGGTCGGTTGCATGCTGGACGGCAGTGACACTTTTGGTCAACATGTAGTCTATATAGACTTCCATGTTTTTACCGATATGTCGGGTGAACATTTTATTTACCAATCTTAGGTAAGTTGCCCCGGCATTTTTTAGACCAAAAGGCATTACCTTGTAGCAATAAAGCCCTTGATCTGTTATGAAAGCGGTCTTTTCCTCATCTAGGCCAAACATCCTGATCTGGTTATAGCCTGTATACGCGTCCATGAAACTTAACAACTCATGCCCCACAGTTGCATCAACCAACTGATCTATTCGGGGCAGGGGGAAACTATCTTTTGGGCATGCCTTGTTCAGATCTATAAAATCCACGCACATTCTCCACTTTCCATTCTTTTTCTTGACTAGTACAACATTGGCAACCCATTCGAGATACTGAACTTCTCTGATCGATCCTGCTGCCAATAACTTGTGAACCGCTTTTTTAATTGCTTGGCTTATCTCAGGGTTGAACCTCCGCCTTTTCTGTATTATAGGTTTCTGTTTGGGGTCAACTGTCAGGGCGTGGGAAATTATCTTGTCATCGATTCCAGGCATGTCCTCATGTTTCCAAGCAAATATGTCATTGTACTCTTTCAATAGATTGACTAGTCGATCCTGTACAAGTTTGGTCAGATGTGTTCCCAATTTTACTGTTTGTTTAGGATTCTTGTCGTCTATAACGACCTCAACGGTCGGCTCCCCTTCCTGATTTTTCCCATCATCTGGAGGTGACTCCCTTGGGTCCAGGTCGAAACGAGTCAGCGTTTCCGTCTTTTCCTCGCTCTCATCTTCTTCTGTAAGTTTCTTTTGCTCAGTGGGTTCTATCTGCATTAGGTCTGGCTCGGCCTTTTCTCTATAAACCGTCAGATGGGCTTTCTTCACCCATTATTGGGATCCCTTCAGTACTCCAACTCCAGCTTCGGTCGGGAACTTGACGTCAAGGCATAGGTTGCCGTAACCGCCTTTGTTCAAGAATGGTATGCCTAGCAGAGCATTGTATGGCCAATTCTCGATGTCAACAACCACAAAGTCAAGCAGTACTGTTTTTTGGCATGGAAAACTTCCTACCTCGACCTGAAGTTTGACCATCCTCAGAGATCTTACTTATGCTAATCCAAATCCTTTGAGCGGGATCGCCAGTGGTTACAAATCCTTCCTATGAAGCCCTAACTGATCTATCACCCCGACGTTCAGAATATCCGTCGAACTCCTATTATCGATTAGTATTCTTCTTACTTCTCGGTGCCCGACACGAGCTGTCACAACGATCACATCATTTGGCTTAACCTCCAATCCATAAGCATCAGCTTCGAAGAAAATGATCGGATCCTACCCTTGTTTGTTTGAGCTTTTTCTGATCGGGACCCACCGAGTTCACCTCGAGGTTTCTCTGGCCATCTATCGCTTCACGAACTTCTGACATTCTCTCCCTGTTACTCTTTACCGTACATGGCCCCCCAAAATGGTGTTGATAGCTCCGGCATCTGAACTTCCCCTTGGACTTCCTATTTTATTCTGGTCGGGCTTTACGGGATTGTTCTGCAGATCATCATTTCCTTTAAAAACCGCATATTTTAGGTTCCCTTCTAGAATTAAATTTTCAATGTCATCCCTTAATTGGTATCATTTAAAGGTTTCATAGCCATTCTCTCGGTGGAAACGCCAATACTTTGAGGTGTCCCTCCAAGCAAAACTGGATTACTTTGGAGGCTTCTTATATAAGTTCTTGTCCTCGATTACATTCAGAACTTCTTCTTGTTTCTGTGTCAGTGGAGTATAATTTGAGTATTGCCTCTTATGGGTCTTGTTACCCTTTCTGTTATCTTCTTTGCAGCCTTCCTTGCTCTTCCCAGAGTTATTCTTTTAGTCACCTTTGGGGTTTTCTTTCGAGTCATTATCTTTGGGTTTTTGACTCTCACTTGGTCGACCACCATGTATATACTCCCCTCCATGGGCTATTGGCTCTTCTTCTGCCATCGTATATCCTCTCACATCGTCCACTAGATTAGCATAGGTGATTGGCCCCTTTTGTCTTAGACTGAGTGACAATTGGTTATGCTGCAGACTGTTGACAAATGCAGCCACGACTGTATTGTCATTAGCGTCCTGCACTTCCGAGACTTCTTAAGAAAACCGAGCAAGGTAGTCTTTTAACTTCTCATCCTTTCTTTGCTTCAGGGTCGAGAGAACGGATATCAACTTCCTTCGTTGAATATTTCCCATGAAATGATTGATGAAGGCTTGTATCATTTCCTCGATGTTCCCAACCGATTCGCTTGCAAGCCCACCGAACCATCTAGACCTCTAATCCCCTAGTGTCTGAGGGAGCATTCTGCATAAGAGTGCATCATCGTAATCATATTGGTCATTGCGCTTTGGTACCTTTTGACGTGCTCCTGAGGGTCGGTACTGGCCTTAAATTGTTCCACATGGGGCATTCGAAATTTTTTAGAGAAACGGCCCTATCTTATGGATGCAATGAATGGACTGCCAGAATTACCAATCAACAGGTTCCCTCGTCCTTGTCTCTGTTCCAACGCTTCTATCCTTGTTAGAAGAATTTCTTGTTCTCCTTCTAGATCACCTCGCTCATCGAACTATTACCGGATGATGAGACCATAAAGGTCTTTTGAAGCTCGCCATGTAACTTGGGTGCCTCGAACATCGTATTTATGAGCGGGAGTTGTCTCTCTGTGCCTTCTTGGGGGCTTCTCTCTGTCCGTTGAAGGTGAAAGAGATCCCCTCACATGGCCGTCATACCTATTGCCCAGGTCATAACTCGCTTCCCGTCTGTGATCTCTTGTAACATCACCATGCGGATTGTACTGCTTTTTTCTCTGGCTGGCTTGGTCCCCACTCCTTCTGTGATCCTGGTAATCTTGTCGATCGACTCCTTTTTGGGATTGCTCCCTCTTTTCATGGCGATTCACCTTATTCTTACCAGGTTTTTGCAGAGCATCGGGAGTTGGGATTACTATCTCAAATCGTATCCTAGGGTCCCGTGCCAACGCTAGTGTAGATAACTGGAATGGTGAGGTCAAATTTGCAGTAGCGGTTATATTGATCCCCTGTTTTACGGTGTCCTCGATGACTCTCTGTAGGGATTCCTAAACTTCCCGAAAGACTTCTGGGGAGATGCTGGGAAGGGTATTTTCAGAGGTGGTTACGTCTTGTCTGATGGAAAGTGGAGTTCTGGACGGTAGGTCCCCTCCGATGTTTACTATACCAGCATCGTTGGAATCACTGGGAGTACCAGTTTCATGCGGGGACCGGCTTCCATCCCTATTATCTTCCATGTTACTGCTTCATAAGCCTTCAGTGGTGTCAACACTACACCCCTCCTTCTAGAGCCAATTGTTGACGGTGATTTTTATATTACGTAAAGTCGATCACGCGTCACACAAAATATGTTGAACTAACAATCATATAATGAATCAAGAAGAATAAAAAGATCATACAAACAAGATTTTACGTGGTAAAACCTCAAGATGGGGAAACATCCACGGTTGCCGACGACGGCGAGAAAAGGAATTCACTATGAATAATGAGATTACACACTCAACCTTACTTACTCTTTTGAATATCTAATGATTCGTGAACCCTTGTTGGGTATTTTTAAGGTCTATTTATACATGTATATAACCTTAATTCTTTTAGTACAAGTAAAAGAAAGGTGGCAGTGATTTAATAAAATTCTGACTTGTTGGAGTCGTTTCAATCGCATCAGGACTTTGCCTGTTTCGAATTCTGATAACTCTTAAGGAAATCTATTTCCTTATCAGAGTATGCTTCTTGCAGCCTTATTTGAAGAGGATTCTTCTTTATGTGTTTGAGTTGTAATAATGTTATCAACATTCTAAGCATCTGAACGTATCTAGATATCGTCCACATGTCGCTTAGCATACCGTCTTACAAACCCGATCAGATCTCTTTTACCCCCGACCAGGGATCTTCACCTGATCAAGTAATTATACCTGATCATTCAGGTTTCCCCCGATCGTTGTTTTAATAACCCGATCAATCTAATTACCTTGGTTGGGTACTTCCAACCCGACCATCTAAGTTGTAAGTTCCTCATTTTTTTTATGATTGGCTTATTTCATGACAAATCACATTGGAGATGTTTATGTAACGGGTAGCATAGGTTCTCCAAGTGTGGTTTTCTCGAAGACATGCTTCCGGTCATCCCAAAGAGCTTCAAGAGAGGTAGTTCACTTATTCTTAACTCTTGAAGAGATTTAGTTGCACACACTCACATCTTATGCATTTGTATTGACATGCATTGATTGTTGCACACTCACACACTTACGTGCATTTGAATTGTTATGCATTTGTTTCATGATTGCTCATGTGTGCATTCTTTCACACTCCACACTTGCACATTTTGCACATTTCTTAGCGTGTTAAGTTTACCTAGAAAAGAGAATTTCTTCTCTTAGCGCTGCCCAAACCGCTTAGCAAACTCTGCTTACACCGCGGTATACAGAGCGATATTCATCTGTAGGCCCTGCTGCCTATACCGCAGCCTGTGCACTTGCACGCACAGCGGTTCGAGTCGCGGTGAAGTCCAGTAGGCCCATGTTGCCTATACCGCGGCCTGTGCACTTGCACGCACAGCGGTCTGAGTCGCGGTGTTGTCCAGTAGGCACACTGTTGTGTGTACCGCGGTCTGGACACTTACCCGAGCCGCGGTTCAGCGAGCGGTATTGACGGGATTTTGATTCCCAAGCCCAAAATGACACAGTTTTGTCTAGGGCTTCTATATATATGTTCTCTTCTTCCCCAACTCGTTTCAGAGCTTCAAGAACCCATTTTATGAGAGAGAACAACTCTTAGAGAGAGAAAGCTTCAAGCTTTGTTACTTGACTCTCCAAACCCAAAACCCATCATCTTCATGCATTTCTAAGTATCTTTAAGGCATGGGTCTTCATCATTAGTTGACTAGGTAAGTTGAACAAAAACCCCATCTTTATCATTTGTTCATACTTTCTAAGATTGTGTTTTTATTGCATTTATTAGTTGATTAAATGCTAGGACTCTATTTAATGCATCTATTTATGAGTTCCTTTATATGATTGGGTTTGTATTGTGATAGCTTGCATTTAGGACATATTTGCCCTCTTCCTTGCTATTTTATATGACAACATGTGTTGATATGGTTTTGGTTGATGACTAGATTTTAGACTTGCATATCTATATCTAGTTAGGTTTTTATGAGCATTCATATAGACATTGATATCTAGGATTTGTACTTAGTGTCATCTTTAATCCCTAAATAAACATTTAGTGTTGCCTAGCATTATTTGCATTTTGAATATTCATATATTCACTTAGGTTGTTAATCTCTTCTTGAGAGTTAAGTCTTGTGACTACAAGGTGTAGTACACATGCAAGTGAAGTCTTGCAACCAAGGTGTGGTTGGCAAGCAAAGTGATCAAGGATTCACTATAAAGGCCCGTTGGGTAGTAGTGGTCGGTTAGTGACCGAGAATGGTGTGACTAGAGGTCAACCTAGGTTGTACACATCATTACAATAGTGGATTTGAGGATCGGTGTGGCTAGAAGGATAGCCCGTGGTTTTTCCCTTGTTGAAGGGTTTCCACGTAAAAATCAAGTGTGTTATTTAATTTCCGCATTTTACACATGATTTTGTATGTTTGCTTGTGTTATTGAGTAGTTATTTTCATAAGTAACTCTGATCAGTATTGTAGGGTTATTTTCTGATCATTTTAGGTTAGTTCAATTTAGTTGACATTTGTTGACACGTCACTAGTTGTCCCCATGTAACACGATGTTTATGCTGACGTGTTATCTCTCCAAATTATACCAATAACATTACCAAATCTGATATCCACTTTTTGATGTTGACCAAGTCTAGAAAATCTTGACGCATCATTGTAAGGATTTGACCGGTATACAAACTATTCAAGTCCAGCGATACATTATATTGAAAACTATAAAAATGAATACATTATAATACTAGTAATATAACAGATAATCAGAATGGAATATTACCTATGTTGGTCTTCGTTCTTCAGGAAAGTCTTGAACTCAACTAAGTTTATTTCTTTCTCGTTTGACTGTGGTTTCCTTTTCTTCTTAGGCATGGGATCTGTCTATGGGCTTTCGAGCCACCTGGACAGCTTTCTGCCCCTCTGTTTGTCAATGTCTTTGTATTCAACGTCAGGGTCACCCCATCAAGCGCTACTACACTACTGGGAATGTGCTGGGTAGTAAAACACACAGATGGGGATGGATATTCATCCAAATCAAGGATAGATTGTTTCCTCGACTCTTACAAAAAAAAATTGAGTCTAGCAGAAACCATTGATTAATTCCCAGACAAAAATAGTATTTTAGAATGTACCTCAACCATAACACCCTCAACTGCAGCATCCCCAACAACCACACCTTCACTTCCAACACATTGATCAAAACCTGCTCCAATTTCACCAACTGCATCTGAAATGTTCGCATCACCCTTACCACCCTCAAATGCAGCATCTACAACAACCACACCATCACTGCCAACACCTTGCTCAGAATCCTTACCATTTTCACCAACACCATCCTTTTCCTCACCACCCTTACTACCCTTAAATGCAATATCAACATCACCAACAACATCATTTTCCTCACCACCCTTACCAACTTCAGCAACAGGCCAACAGCATCACCATCTTGTTGGACACCTGTACCAAGTTCACTAACTTCACCAACTGAATTTAATTCTTGAATATCATTATCAACAGGAACATTATTTCCAGCAGCCTTATCACCAACATCATCATCATCTTGCTCAGCACCCTTCTAAACATCAACATCAATAAATTAGTGGAAATTATTAAGGACTAAACTATTATATATAAATAATAATATAATTTTCAACAACTTCATATCCAACCTTCATCTCCTTTCTAATCTTGGAAAATTCATCTCTACAAAATGCAATGATACGTTGCTCGCTTTGAATCCTAGCAGCATATAGTTCTGGGATAGTGGAAGACACTTGAATTTGTCAATAATTAATACAATGCATACAAAAATAGCATACTTAAACCAAACAGTGTAGATGCAATCATACCTTAGGATTCCTATCGAAGAATAGCCTCTTCTTAGAAGAAGGGAATATTCATTAGAAAATATGCTTCTAGTTCTCCCGACAGAACCCCCTCTATCCTCTTTCTGAACAGAAGAGTCAATCCCATCACTGTCATAGTTTGTTTGATTATCATCACCTTCATCGTCAGAACCAAGATCTTCTTCCTCTTCACTTCAAGGTATAGCCAACTTCTCCCTCTTCTTATCAATTAGTGGGCCACACACATATTTCTGGTTGAGGGATTTGAAGTAATCTGTACCTTTTTCAAAATTTTCAACCTCCCAATCAAATAAAGTCATATGCATTTCGGAAACAAACAATTGTTAGGGAATGTCTACAAATAATAATCCATATATAACTAAAAAGAAAGGGTAATTAACTACATACCAATGTATTGAATTTGGATTCAATATTTGTAACATTTGAACTGAACTCCCATCTACTGAATCGTGGATACCCCGTCGTAACTCTTTTTTCGACCAGATTTTCTAAACAAATAACTCTCTCCATGGCCCATACCTATACAATTTAAACTAACTAATCTCAAACAATGTTTTTCTACGAGGGAGATGAAGACATATTTTTATGAATGGACGGGGAAAATATTCTTTTTACTGTTAAAAAATACTAAACAACACTAACCCCTCACAAAACAATAAAACAATCAAACCATGCTCAATTTTTATAAAACTTACTTGAAGTGCCAGAGGGAACCCAGACAAATTGTAGGTATAATACTTGGATTTCTTTTCTTCTTCTTTTCCTCACCTTGTAGCTTTCCTTTCCCTTTCCCTTTCCCTTTCCCTTTCACTTTCACTTCTTCTTCTACTGACTTCTTATTCTTCTTCTTGTTCTTTTTCTTCTCTTCCTTCTCTGCTTCACCTCTCAGTTTGGGGAGGCTTTTGTTAAGTACATCCTTCAGAAAATATAGAGTAAAACTGAAGATGTAAGAACCTCATGGAAATATTTTGAATTCATTTTCATTTTTAACTAATGAAAACAACCACCCCGGGATGGATGTTGTCCGTCCGTCATCCGTGCCAAAGAATTGGCTCACCATATAGATATTTAAAATCTTGTACGCATCTTGACTCTCTTCGAACGACATTTTCTTCAAAGTGACATACAATACCTCAACAGTAGGCCTTTTTCCTTTGAAAATTCTTCTAAGCATTGAATCTTATTCTACTTCATTTTACTTCGACTGTTTACTCTAACTGGAATCCATTCCTCATGGCCTGGGAACCGCCATAGCTTTTCATTTGAATTTTTCGGCATCTGTAAAATGAAAATAAAAGATAACAAAATAAAACTTAGGTTCAAAATGAAATACATGTATCATGATTATAAATGAAAATCACTCAAGGCTTAAAATCAGCATTTTACATGTACCAATATTATAAATGATAATAAGTCATAGGCTCAAAATTATGCATGTATCTTCAGTTCCATGTTCATAATCAGTACTAGGCTCATAGGATAAAAATATACATTCAACATCAGTCTTAGGCTCAAAATAATACATGCATCATCCCACCCATCCATCAGCCTTAGGCTTATGACAATCATTCATAGGCTGAACATATAGATTCAGCATAAAACCTAGGCTCATCAAATTACATGCTTCATCCGTAAATCCTAGTTCTATTACAATGATTACTAGGCTTAATATAATACATACATGCAAAATAAGTCATTCTAGCATTATACATGTATCAATCAACATTATAAATGATAATAAGTCCTATGCCATAAATTATGCATGTATCATCCGTCCTAGGCTCATAATCAGTACTACGCTTATGAAAAACATTCATAGCCTCATAGAATAAAATGTCTTCAAACGTTTTTCTTCCCATTGAATTACATCCTACTAAATGTTCATGTTTTTTCAGTGTAGTTCACAGCAATGACTAATGCCTATGCTTGCCCTTCAAACAGAAACCACACCCTCCAAATACCTACACATACAACGGAACACAAACACTCCATAAACACAAATAACAAAATAATCTCCCATCCAAAACACACACAAGAACTATCTCCAATCAAACACACAAACAATAACAATCTCCCATCAAATACACAAACAAGAACAATCTGGCCTCCCATCAAAAACACAAATTAACACAAATTAGAACAAATTAGTACCTTCAAATTGTCTCACTCACTTCGCGTTTCATCAAGGGTTTGGGGTGCTTCGATCAATGCCGACCGTCGGCCTTATGATTTAAACAGCGACCGGCGACCTTGCTTCTTCAACCTCTCTATTTTTGGGTTGTGCTGTTTGGGCTTGAATTTTGTTTGTCTTTGGGTACACATAATAAACAACAAGGGTTTTTTTTGGATTTCTAATTCAACGGCGACGGCTACGGCGACGTTGGTCATCTACCTTCTAAATGTTTCGGTTTCGGTTTTGCGTGATTATGCAGAGCAAGTTTTTTTTTTTAAAATTAGTTTGAATTGTTCTGTTAGCATAGATTTGTGGGAAAACACATTGGAGGGTATTTTAGTAAACTTCACCAATTTATATTGAATAAAATATTTAAGGAGGGTATTGAGGGAAATTCCAGATGAGGGGTTTTAAAGGGCAATGTAGTAAATGTGGTTGGTAAAAAGGCTAAAAGGGCAATGTTTTCACCAACGGGCTATTTCCTAGAAACTAAACGTTGAGAAAGGCCATTTCCACCAATTACCACTTAAAATAAACAAACTATGATAGAGAGTTCCGTACATGATCATCCGAATAAATTTAAGAAAAAGTTTATGGAAACTAAATCAAGCAGTCAAGCATTTAAAATGGGCATCTACATCTACTAAATTATGGGGAGAAATTACTTGGTGTTCAATGTATAAATCGTTGTTAACAACGGTTTGGTTTTACATATTTGTCCAAATAACGTGGCATTTGAGTTGTTATGAGCATGTCACAACTCACATGCCACATCATAAACATGATATTAGAGGAATACGATTTTGATATCTTTTGTGATTGTTTAACATAACTCAATAAGAGGTTTTGTAGGGTTTAGCTACGATACTATTGAAAAATTCTTTGTATAATACCACCCACTTTTTGAGAATAATTTTATAGTTTACTCCAATGTAAAAGTGATTTCCAAATATATTTTTTTTACAGCTCCAATGAGCAAACAAGGAAACAGGGAACCCAGAAGCAACAGGGAGAAAACAAAGCAAAAGGAAAGAGACTAAGCACTAGCTCCGCAGAACGCAGAAAAAACTCTAGAAGCACCACTAGGGAGGCCTTCTGAAAATACTACTCTAAGCGTGTGTCTAACAACCTAGAGGGGGGGGGGGGGTGAATAAGTTGTTAATAGATTATTACCAATTTTTCGATTAGTCAATATTAATAACAATTAACCCAACAAAACAAACATGCAAAATCAAGTAAAGTGCGGAAATATAAAGAACACTTGATTTTTACGTGGAAACCCTTCGACAAGGGAAAAACCACGGGCTATCCTTCTAGCCACACACGATCACAGAAATCCACTATATGAGTAAAAAATTACACCCTCAAGTGATACTCGGACTCTCACTCTCGACAACCTCAGGCTATGGACACTACCACTCGCCACTCTTGGTTCAATCCCGAGTGATATCCCCTGATACACTACTCTTGGAGTGAGCACCTCCTACTCTACCCCGCGGGCCTTTTATAGTGGCACTTGACCAATGCTTGCCAACCACACCTTGGTTGCAAGACTTCAATGCTTGTGTAACTTCACCCCGAAGCCACAAGACTTTGACTCAATGAAGAGTATAAGGTCTAAGTGAACAATCAATGAATGCTCAACACAAAATATGTTAGACCAAACATACAATGCTTAACTAGATGTAGATAATGCAATACAACATCCTGGTTATCAAATAATGTCTACATGTACACACATGAGATCTCAATTAGTTGTAGAGAAATTCTAACAACCTAATTGTCAATTAAATTCACATAAACATTCATAAACTTGACTAGATGCACAAAATCAACCTAATCATCAATTAAGCATACATGAATATTTATGGATTAGCTATTTAGGCATATATGACCTAATAATGCAAGCTATCACAAACAAACACAATCAAATATTCATGAACATTAACTAGTTGATTAGAACACAATTTCTCAACCTAGTTATCAATAAATCACACATGAATATTTATGACCTAGTTTTTAGGCAAAAATGACATAATCAATTTAGCTATCAAAATACAAACCCAATCATGTTATCAAGACTCATAAATATGCAATAAAATAGAGTCTATGTATTTAATCATGCAATAAATACATAATCTAGAGTAAGAAGAACAATAAATGATATTCAAGAAAGTTCTTGCTTACCTAGTCATGAAACAATGAAGACCCATGCTTAAATGATGTGGAATGATGCAAGATGGAGATGGGTTTTGGGTTTGGAGAGTCAAAAATGCTTTCTTGAAGCTTTCTCTCTCTAGGAGCTCTAACCTCTCTCTAAAAATGATTTTTTAAGCTCTTAGTCGGCCAAGAAGAGAAGAGGAAGAATATATATGAAGCCCTAGTTAAAACTAAGTCGTTTTGAACTTGGGAAACAAAATCCAGTCAAAATCGCTCTGCGTACCGCGGTTCAGGCATGTGTCCAGACCGCGGTACATACAGCAGTGCACCGTCTGGATAACACCGCGGTTGGGACCACTGTACGAGCAAGTACACAGGTCGCAGTCCATGTCGTGCATGAAGCACTAGAGAATACCGCTCCATGCCCCGCGGTGCAAGCAGAGCCTACCAAGCGGTCTAGGCCACGCTAAAGGGAAAAATCCCTTTTTAACACTCAAGAAAAATGCCTATCTTACAGGAATGTTGTGCAAGTGTGAAGTGAGTGAAATGCACACAAAATGAAGCACAATTAACATGCAAGACATGTTAGCAATTTAGATACAATGCAAGATATGATATCTAATGCAAGCTAGTGAGTGTGTTTGAAAAGGATGCACACACATATAAACAATAAAGAACACAAATGCAAGATAAACAAAACATGCATGAAGTGTGTGTGTGCACCTAAACTCTTCAAGAGACAAAGTCAAGTGAGTATACATTTTGCTCTTGAAGTCATGGAGATGCTTGGAAGTTGCCACACGGACCTAACCTACCCATTACACAAACATCCCCAATGTGGTGTGGTTTGTCATGAAATAAGCTAATCATAAAATCGAGGTCATTACACCTTCCTTCTAAACAAAGTCCATCTTCCGTAAAAGTGCTTGATTAGCAAGATCATAAGCAGCCTTGTTCGACCCTTTTTTTTCCCTGGGATGATAGAGGAGATGCCAAGATCACCTATTAGGCTGATAATGTCGTTGATAATATTCCCACAACTGGAGTACCAATGATTCCCAGAATTAACCATACTCACAACTTTGGTAGCATCTGATTCAACACAGAGGAGGAAGCCACAAGTTTTCCCAAAGTGCAGACCTCTGAGGATGGCAACAGAATTGGCATTTAAGTAAGCCGAACCAGCATCCAAAAAGAGACTGCAATAAGACATAATTAAGCCATCATGGTTTTTAATCACAATACCAATCCCAGACTTCATATTCCTAGAATCAGAGACAACCGAGCAGTTGATCTTGAAAGAGCCCAAAAGTCGAGGGGACAAAATGGTGGGCAAATGATTAGGGATGGCAGTATCTTTGCCATTACAGCTGCTATAATTACTCAAAAAAGCTTTGCACCAGCCAAGAGTGGACTTGATATCAGAGACTTTAGAATTGAAGAGAAAAGAATTTCTTAGGTACCAAGTTCTCCAAACAATAACACAAAGCAAACTAAGATCCTCCTTACCCAACCTTCTGGAATTATCATAGGTAAAGCCCATAAAGTTAGTTAAAGTGCCCGACGAGCCAGGATGCGAATCCGCCCACTCCCTACGAACATGGCTTATTTTTCTACAATCCCAAAGGGCATGGAACGTGGTCTCATCATTTGATTTACAACACTGACACTTCCTATCCAGATCGATACCCCTTTTAGCAAGATTAACTCTAGTTGGATCCAATTATGCCTAGCCTTCCAGACGAAGATCTTTATTTTTAAAGGGATTGAGAGTTTCCATAGGGTATTCCACCAATTGGCTGAGGCATCGTTACTGGAGATGCACGGATTGTTTGCCAGATTCTGACCAACAATGTAGTCGCTTAAAACCGAAAAGATACTAGAGTCTTCATAGTGCCAGATAAGTATATCAATATATCTACCAGTCCCCAGAGGAATACTCAAGATATCATCTGCATCTTCCTTGACAAAATTGTGATTGATGCAATAGATGTCTCAGCCTTTTGACGGAGAGAGGAGGCTATCAATAGTAGCATTGCAACCTAAAATGGGCTGTGAGATAATTCTGAACGTCGAGGGTCTTGGGATCCATTTGTCTTTGTAAATGGAAATGATAGAACCATTACCAATTCTCCACCTCAAACCAGAGTTAAAGATGTCTTTCCCCCGGATAATACTCTTCCAAACGAATGAGTCGACAGATTTTTAAATGGCTTCCAAGAAGGTTGAATCTTTAAAATAGCAGCCCTTCAAGGTCCTAACAACGAGAGAGCCTGGGTGGCTAAGAATCCTCTAACCTTGCTTAGCTAGAAGCGCTCTGTTGAAAATAACTAAATTGCGAAAGCCTAAACCTCCATCTACCTTATCATTACAAAGCCTACTCCAAGAGCACCAGTGGATCTTGCACTTTTCAGTTGTGCTACCTAACCAAAATCTAGCACAAAGCCTCTAGATCTCTTTAATCAAACCTCTAGGGAGCTTGAAGATACCCATTGCATAGGCAGACAAAGACTAGATAACAGCCTTGATAAAAATGTCTTTACCGCCAATTGAAAGCGATTTCTCCCCCTAACCATTCAATCTGTTCCACACTCTGTTAACGATGTCAGCAAAGACAGCTCTCTTGCTTCTACCCATAAAACAAGGGAGCCCTAGGTTTTTTTCGTGACAAGCAACCAGGTTCACCCCAACCAAAGCCGCCAATCTCTCACATCCACCAACCGAGAAGCAAGGGCTATCTCAAATAGCTGACTTGTTGAAGTTGATAACCTGCCCGGAAGCTTTTCCATACATTTCAAGCACATTCCGAATGGCCAAGCAGTTCTCAGTATTTGCTTTGGTGAAGACCAGACTATCATCTATAAAGAAAAGATATGGGATAGCCGGGCCATTCCTGCTGCATTTGAAACCTTTAATATTGCCTGTTTCCTGAGCACTCATAATTAGGCACGAGAGACCCTCAGCACAGATGATGAAAAGGAAATGACCGTTGAGCATAAAAGAGTAGGTAACGACGAAATGCATCTCTTGATCAAATTAACCCAACTAACCGGAAAACCCAAACTAAGCATCATATTTCCCATAAAATTCCACTTAACTTAATCAAAGGCTTTTGGCATATCGAGTTTTAAAGACATAGAACCGCTTTTCCTCTTCCTTCTTTTGATTCTGGGGAGGCATTCGAAGCCAACAATAGTGTTATAAAAAATGAGACGTCCTGGAATGAAAGCGCACTGCTCCTCAGATATTACCACACTCAGGACGTTCCTAAATCTATTGGTGATCGCATTTGCAATGATTTTGTAGAGGACATTGCAAAGACCAATAGGCCTAAAATCCGAGATCGATTCAGGGGACTAAGTTTTCAGAATTAAAGAGATGATTGTATTATTGAAGTCACCGATCAGACCCTTCTCATTTAAAACTTTCAAACAACACTGCGTGATACTCATGCCAAAGTTTCCCCAAAATGTTTGGTAGAAACCCACTAAAAGACCACCAGAACCTGGGGCCTTCAAAGGACTCATATCAAAGACAGCCTTTTCCACTTCCACAACCATAAATTTTGCCTCCAAGTAATGCACTAATTGCTCATAACTTAGCCTTGATGTTATTGGTGACCATCTCCATATCCTGTTCACCAGGATTGCAGGAAGTAAAGAGATCAGAGAAGTAACTTGAGATGAATCTCACCAGGTCCTCTTTAGAGTCCTTCCAGACACCATTATTATCGAACAAACCCATAATCCTGTTTCGGGCCCTTCTACCCGCTTTGGTGTGAAAGAAACGGGAATTACGATCGCCCTTCTTAATCCAGTCAGCTTTCGCCCTTTGCCGCTAGTAATTTTCTTCAACAGACAAAGCATCGTCTAGCTTATCTTCCAGTCTTCGAATGGAATTCCAGTTATTGGGGGGACTCCATCTTACTGGCCTTTTTCAGGTCTTTCCTATGCTTACTAATATCTTTACAGTGCTACTTCCTTTTCCTGGCATTCCATGAATCAAGCTTCCTCCCACAATTCTCAATTCTACCAAGGACATCATGCAGATTATCATTACAACCACTATTATCCCACACTGATGAGACTATATTTTGACAATCTTTATCTTCCGCCAAACAATCTTCAAAGTAAAATCTCCTCCTAGTAGCTGATTTCCAAATATTTAGTAAATACAATGTGTCTTGCCAAACACGTGTATTGTATTGTGTAATAGATTTTAATTCTATTATACAATACAATACAAACAAACAAGCCCTTAGATCAAGATACAGTAAATAGTTTTTATGGATGTTAGATATACAAACATGGAATTTTGTTGTAACTGATTTTAGTGCACAACTTATTTTTAATTTTACTATTGAATACAAAAGTTGGATTGAAGTGTTTAAATAATTAGTAATAATCTAATGTTTTTAATACTAGGCACAGTTTAGGCGGATTTTTTTTTCCTTTCCATCTCAAGCTTCTCTTTTTCATATTGTTTTATTTTGTTCTTGGGTTTTGATGATGTGGTGCATATCAAAGAGCCTATGAGCCACCTACCCATCATTAATACATTTTGTGAACCCCAATACACATCTCAAAGCCAATGAGCCAACCAACATCATTAATTTATTTTGTTAACCCCAATACCACATCATCTCACCAACCCATCGATTGACTTTTGTTTTTTCTTTCTTTTTTCTAATTAATTATATTGGTCTTATCTCACTAACCCAGTTGTCTCCTCCACTCACTCCTCTTCTCAATCAATCAACAAACTCTCTCTCTCTCTCTCTCTCTCTCTCCATCTCTCTTCAAACTCTTATCTTTCAAATTTTCTCTGCAACTTCATTGTTCGCTTCATCTTCTTAATTCTTTTTCAACTTTTGTTTTCTTATGTTTTCTCTCTGAACTAATAAAACTAACCCTAGACGGCTGCTGGAGCGATTGGCGAGGACAACTGGACGAGGACGGCTGCAGCGGCGAGACATGGCGAGGTGGCGACGAGAGGCTCTATTTTGATTGGGAGGTCTGGTTCGAATTGGGAAAGTGGGGTTTTTTGTTCAACTGAATCAACTCTTAAGACTTTTTAGCAACAAATTTTTTATTTTCAAACTATTAGGCTGATTAATCGGCTCTAGAAATCGGCCTAGGCGGCCGACTAAGGAGATAGTCGGTGACTAGTTGCCCAGCCGCCTAGGAAGGCAGATTAGAGACTAGTCGCGGCGGCAGGTGCTGCCTATGGTCTAGTCGGCTGACTGGTCGACGGCGATTTCTAGAACACTGGAAAATATAGTTAGAATTTAATTAATAACTATATTGAATTGTATGGTTGTTTATGTTGAAAAGAATTTGTTAAAAATATTGTTTCAAATTCTGTTTTAGTTGATATTTACCCTGTTAATACATTATAAAGTATAAATTCGATGGATAATAATACATGAGATATTATATTTGTATTAAATTATGTGTACACAAAAAAAAACAAAAAAAAACTGCACATTCGTATGATTAATCATAATTACTAATAAACTTTATATCTTATAAAATGATGAAAATAAATAAGAGTACAATAATATAAACTTTAAAAATAAAAGAGAGAAAATACTGTAATGGCCAAAAATAAGGATTAAAATCCTCTATTGAGGGTTTTTTTTTTCCGGCTAACTCTGCTAATCTTTTAAATATATGGTGATGTATGACAATTAATCGAATCAACCGATAGGATTAAGGTTTTTTTTTTCTCTCTCTCACCTTGCAAAAGATATGGCAGCTCAATCCAAATCCACCTCAACAATGGACTCCTCTCTCACTTTCCCTTCCATTTCTCTCCAAAGACCAACCCTCTTCAACAATGAATTACATTTATGTTACAAATTAATTAAATCCATAACATTTCTTGTTTTTACAATTTTCTTCTCGCAAAGATTAAAAAAAAATTAAAAAAAAACACCCTTTAAATCAGAATCATGCATAGCCGATCGTATGGTAGATGATGAACATCATAGAAAACAAAAATGAGAGACAGAAAATTGATTGTAGGTTGTCTTGAGATGGACAAAAAGAAAACGGCAGCAACTTGTCCTACTTGTTGTCTGGAGGTGGTAACATTTTTCAATAAATAGAGTTCCCTCTTTGGCGGTACAATCACCAAACACGCGACTTCTGCCACTACCAAATTAATGGTCCCAATCTCTCTATAATTATAATTATTTTTTTTTTTTATAGAAAATCTCTCCATTAATTTAATTGTTCTTTTTCATGATCCCTTCATTTTGGATCCATCTTCGCCCTTTATTCTTTATTTTTCTGTAAATGGTCTGTCGGACATATAGAAATCAAATATTACATATAGTGTTAAAATATCTATTCTGATTACACATAAAAGAAATCCCCAGCACATCATTTTGTTCATAATAATAATAATAATAATAATAATAATAATAATAATAATCATCGAACCATACCGGTTGAGAAAATGGGGTCAAGTTGGTTAGCTAGGTTAAGAAAATGGAGTCAAGTTGGTTAGCTAGGTTAAAATACGTCTATCAAGTTGGTTAGGTTAAAATATGTCTACCATGCACATCACCTCTTAGTTGTTAGTACAAATGAGAAAATGGGGTCAAGTTGGTTAGCTAGGTTAAGAAAATGGAGTCAAGTTGGTTAGCTAGGTTAAGAAAATGTCTATCGAGTTGGTTAGGTTAAAATATGTCTACCATGTACATCACCTCTTAGTTGTTAGTACAAATGGTAGTGCACATCTCTTCGCTTAAATTTTTGTGATAAGGCTTTATCGTACGTATTTTATAAACACTTGTGATGAATTTTATCTCTATTGTTGTGGGAGTAGATATCTCCCTTTAAGAGAGTAAATATTCAGACTGTAACATGTAATGTTTCGATCTTGGTAGATTTCTAACATACTATCGACTCGTTCGATATCAGAAATCTTTGTAATAATACATATATTACTATCAACCATTTTTTTACTATCAACCAATAACCAATTATTTCACATTCTTTCAAAAAATAAAATTGTATTTCACCTAGAACATTCAACCATTGATATATTAGTAGATACTATCAAACTTCATTTAATTGTATGAATCCAATTCAATAACTAATAATTTTTCCTTTTTTTTTAATTATGACAATAACTATTACAATAAGACGGTCGGGACCTGTCGAAATCAAATAATATATGTACAACAGTCAGGATATCTACCCTCATAATGGGAGATAACTACTTCTACAAATCGGGAAGAAAACTCCCCACATATGATTATAAAATGCTTATGATTAGATTTGAACCCTTCACTACTAATGTGAAAGGGATGTGTCTTGGAAATTTTGTGATGAACACATATTTTGAGAGTATTATTTGGGTATGATTGATTCCATGAAAATAGAAGATTAAAGTATATTCGAATTCTCCTCCGTGAGAGCTTCGAAACGGTATACTCAAACTCACAAAATAATTAATTGGTGAATGAGAAATTGAGTCTCAAGGTGAGCCTATTGTGTAGGGAAATATGTGCATCCCACATTGGTTGGGGAAAACATTTATATGTGGTATATGGGTGGTTGTGTAATAGTAGCTTATAAACATGTGTGTGGGTGCGTCCTGCGTACACAAATGTTGCACCGATTGGACCGTGAGAGTAAAATCGACTTTTTGCTACTATTTTAAATTTCGTTTTTCCTAAATCAACATTTTATTGATTAGGAAAGAATTAATTTAATTTATTTTTCCCTAAGTTAGACGGTTTAAATGATGAGGAAAAGTTGACTAATGATATAGTTAATTTTCGTTTTGGGTTATGGAAATTAATTAGATTAAGGAAGGAGTTGATTTCCTTTTTGGATTCTGATACTTATTTGATCACTAAGTAATCAGAATTAGTGTTTATTAGGAATATATCTTTTTTTAAAGATTATTCCTTAATTATTTTCCTTTATCATTACAACCATAGTAATTAAGTATTTCCTAAATCAATCCTACTGATTAGATTTTCTATTTAAACCCTAATCTATTTTCCTCATTAGAACAATTCTGGAAATCACGAAGTTAAGAAAAAAAATATTGTTCTTTTCTTAGTTCTTCTGTTCTTCGTATCTTGGTAAGTTTGAATTCAATTTGAGTTCGCTGAGAGTGGTTTGTGTTCTACACATCCACTGTTTAAATCGTTGTATCATGGGAGACAATCGACATACACATACGGTGTTAGCCGGCGAAATTGTCTTAAGGACACCTTGTGAAACACGGGACTCGATTTCCCTAACATGATGTTTTCTATTTTATTATTTTTCTGTCTCTTGTAGATTCGAACCGGATTGTTTTTGAGCAATACAAACAACAATCTTAAGACAATTTCCTTCATTTTCTTTCTCCTTCTTCTCACGTTTTATTTTCTTTTAAAACCTTCTGGTTCGGTTTCTGTTTTCCAATGGGTTGCGACAGAATTGTTTCTTGAACATCACTGGATTTGGGTTAAGAAAAAGAAATAATAATAATCTGTGGATATTGGGTCTGTTTCGAGACACTTATTTCAAATTATTATCTGATTTAAATTATTGGAAAATCGGGTCTATTAACAAACATTGATTTAGAAATCACGTGTGATTTCAATTGTGTAATCGGGTCTAATACCAGACACTGATTGTGATTTCAATTGTGAAATCTGGAATTGATTTTGATTCACTAATTTGATATCCGATATTCGATATCGATATTGTCATATATATTGTATGATATTTTCGTGATTCTAAGAGTATATCGGTTATACACACGAGTTGTGTAAATATTTGATATTTAAGAGATATAGAATTGTAGTCTATATCTGAAAGAAAAAAAAAACGAAATATAAGATCATATGTCTATATAATTTGCTAATATATATATATATATATATATATATATATATAAAAATTAAGTTTGGCACTGTGATCAGTAGTATATTTTAGAGTATTAATTCCACTGTTTAATCTATTATATGTCAGCATGTTTGGTTGATGTATCATTAATTTTAGATTACTGATAATTGTGAAACTAAATTACAATCCAGTGTATTGTTTGATATCAAGGTTTGATATCAATGTTTCATAAAAAAAAATACTCTATTATTGTTTGATATCAATTTTGATTTCAATGTGATGTGATACCAATCGGGTTTACTTTTGGTAAATATGTTATATTGTTGTATAATCATACACAAGGTTGCAGCACTTATATATATATAAATATATATATATATATATATATATATATATATTATAATTTAAAGTGTCAGAACAGTGTTTGATACACACTATGTTAATACCAGTGATATTTGTTAATATTGGTTTTGCTTTATCAATATTTATCTACCGGTTGTGCTACTAGTGTTTCATATTTTATATTGTTTGATATCGATTATTTAATAAAAAATACTATATCCGTGTGTGATATATCTTTGTTTGATATATTAGTTATAGTGTTATAAATAATAGTACACATACTGGTTATTTATATTTCAAAGGTCGAAATTATATTGGTATACTTATAAATTTTATTTGATATATATTAACATACTAATTTTGATATATCAGTGTTTAATATTGTTACATCTATATGTTTGTGATATATATTAATGGTTCTAAAATATTTGATTTGGTTTGTGGAAGGGACTACCGAATCAATTGTGAACCCGAGCGTGGGTCAATTGACCGACCCAAAGTGAACCCTTTTGTGGGTCAAATGATACCCCGACAGTGAATTCATTTGTGTTTCCGGTTTCGGTTCTGATGAACCATATGGAGAAACCATAGAAATTCAGTGGTCTGAATTTTAAGAGATGGCAACAAAATATGTTGTTCTAACTGACCACATTGAATCTTGTGAGATTCTTAACTGATGAGGCTCCTAAGGCCAACAGTGGTGACGAGTTAGATGTGTAAGTTTAAAATGGTGATTATTGTCAGAATCAATTCTTGTGAACTTCAAAATTGTAATTATTAATTTAATGATGATTTATTTCTATTAATTCCGGGCTAATCGAAATATTAAATTTTGAATTCAAAACAGAACCGATTTGACTTTAATATTGCCAATTTTAATGAGAATTAATTTCCAAATTAATTCAGTTGATCTCCTCCTGATATTATGGCGGATAAATCAAACGTGAATGCTAGTGTTCCACTTGAGACTCCTAGTGCTAATCCAATTGTCGGACTAGACACTCCAGATGTTAATTCAGTGCTTGTGGGAGTTGTGCCTATTATTGGGCCACGTGTGTAACGTCGACTCCGGCCATCAACTCATTAGTGAGAAACATGGCAGATCCGGTGATGAGCCAGTATGTGAGTCACGTGAACTTTTAGTGGTGGCAGCAAAATATGCCGTTCTATTTGACCACACTTAATCTAGCCAGATTCTTGACTGGAGATGCTCATAAACCCAATAGTGGTTAAGAGCGAGATGTTCAAGTATGTAATGCTTTGGATTTTCTATGCGAAAAAAAAAACCATACTGAACGGGCAGTCAGACTCACTGTATAGCGAAAACAGTCAAAGAACTGTGGGAGTCGTTAGACCGGACACACAAGGCTGAGGATATTGGATCTAAAAGGTTTGTTGTGGGCCGGTTTCTTGATTACAAGATGGTGGACTCTAAGACAGTTATGTGTCAAGTCTAAGAGCTTCAAGTGATTATAATTGAGATTCATGTCGAAGGGATGACCTCAAGTGAAACCTTTTAGGTGGCTGATATCACTGAGAAGCGAACAGCAAAACAGAGTTGCTGAACAGGAAAATCATTCCTTGAAATGGAGAATGCAATGCTGATAAGTTCAGGATTGCCTCAGAATATGTGGGGTGAAGCTATATTGTCTAGCAATTACCTTTTAAATAAGGTACCCCGAAAGAAAGAAGACAAAACCTCATATGAATTATGGAAAGGAATAAAGTCTTCATATAAATTCTTACGAATGTGGGGGTGTCTTGCCAAAGTTGCCGTACCTACACCTAAGAAGGTGAAAATAGGTCTGAAAACCGTTGATTGCATTTTTATTGGATATGCACATAATAGAAGTGCTTATCGATTTTTTTGATGTATAAATCTGACATCCCAGATATACACAAAAACAAGATAATGGAATCTAGAAATACATCGTTCTTTGAACATGTATTTCCATGTAAATCCAATGATGAAGCAAGCGGTGAGCTCTTTAGATAGACTCTTGTGGAAAGACGTTATTAAGAGCGAAGTTGATTCCATTCTTCAAAATCATACTTGGGAGTTAGTGGATCTTCCTCCAGGATGTAAACCGCTAGGGTCCAAATGGATTTTCAAGAGAAAAATGAAAACAGATGGATCAATTGATAAGTATAAGGCCAGACTTGTAATTAAAGGTTACAATCAACGAGAAGGCCTAGATTACTTTGATACGTATTCTCCGGTGACGAGAATAACCTCAATTAGGATGATACTTGCAATCGCAGCTTTACGAAATCTTGAAGTACATCAAATGGATGTGAAAACCTTTCTTAAATGGAGATCTAGATGAAGAGATCTACATGGAAAAACCTGAGGGTTTTTCCGCTCCAGGACAAGGAAAGAAAGTCTGTAAATTGGTGAAGTCCTTATATAGTCTAAAGCAAACACCAAAACAATGGCATGAGAAATTTGACAATGTTATGATGTCAAATGGATTTAAAATCAACGAATGTGACACAGGAAATGACTATGTCATTTTGTGCCTTTATGTTGATGACATGCTCATTGTTAGTAGTGATGATAAAATCTACCAAGGATATGTTGAAATCACGATTTCATATGAAAGATATGGGTACAGACTGATGTAATGTTGGGAATGAAAATCTCAAGGACATCGAACAAACTCATTCTCAGTCAATCACACTATGTTGACATGATTCTTGAGAATTGCAACAAAAATAATTCTGGAATTTTCAGAACACCAGTAGATACAAATCTACACCTATCAAAGAATAAGGGAGAAAGCGTCTCTCAACTCGAATATTCTAGAGTGATAGGAAGTCTGATGTACTTAATAAGTTGTACAAGACCAGACATTGCTAATGAAGTTAGCAAATTAAGTAGTTACACGAGTAATCCAGGAACCGATCACTGGAAAGGAATAGTAAGAGTACTGAGGTACTTACGATTCACTAGTAATTATGGACTGCATTATACCAGATATCCTGTTGTCCTAGAAGGATACACAAATGCAAACTAGATATCTGATATGAAAGATTCAAAATCAACTAGTGGGTATATATTCACACTAGAAGGTGCGGCTGTATCCCGATAATCCTCTAAACAGACATGTATAGCCAGATCCACTATGGAATCTGAGTTTATTGCTTTATGTGGTGAGGATGCTGAATGGCTATGCCAATTTTAGAGGATATTTCAAGATGGCCAAAGCTTGTGCCAGCGATTTGCATCCATTGTGATAGTCAATCAGCAATAGAAAGAGCACAGAACAACATGTATAATGGAAAGTCTAGACATATACATCAAAAACATAATACCATTAGACAGCTACTCTCAACTGGAGTTATCTCTATTGACTATGCAAAGTCAAAAGATAACATTGCGGATCCGCTAACCAAAGAGTTAAATAGAGAATTAGTTAAGATATCATCGAGAGGAATGAAACTAAAGCCCATGAGATGAAAGTCGATACAATGAAAACCCAACCTAGTTGACTGGAGATCCCAAGATCTAGGTTCAATGGGACAACCAAGTTGTAAGACTTAGTTGGATCACTGTGGGGGTTACCCTCCAGTCCATTCCTATGATGAAATAGTGATGCCTATAGGTAAAAGGTTAAACTGTGGTTTTAATGATTCTTATGCGTCAGAATTCTAAGCTATGGAAATATGAGCAAAGTAATGCGGGTTGCTCTTAATTAAGAAATCACCTATGTGAGAGAGAAGTGGGGCAGCTACAATGGTATTATTCTAAAAAAACAATAATATTATAAAAAAACAATAATCTTGTAAAAAAAACACCATATTAAAAACAATAACACTTTGTTAATTCATATCTTAGCACTTCTGTTACACTAACAATAATATTAATAGTAACGAGTTCAATTGCAGTAACTAACCATCTCCTAACACAAAATAAGATATATCATCGGTGGAAATTATCTATAACTATAATTTCATCCATATGATATAGTAAAAATATTACAATAATATATATAATAGAATAATATATGAATTTAAATATAAATTTATTGATAATTTCTTATAAACAATAACGCGATACACAAATTCACCACATACAATAAGTAATATACATATTAATAATACAATATTGAATAAATAATAAAAATTAATAACTAGAATGACATAAATTATATTAATTAGTTATAATTTATCTTTATTTAATAGCTAGACACTATAAACAGTAGCAATGATAACAACAATTTCAATGGGATCTATTAGCCTCATAAATTTTTAGCAATGTGAAACTATTTAATTGAAATAAGGTCAAAATATTTATATTTGATATAATTTGACGATGTAAATAAATAATTTTGTTAGTAGTCATTTTTTTTTTGAAGTATTACAAGAATTATTATAATAGAAACCTGTCGGGATCAAACAATACACGTGCGGTTCAGATAAAACTCTTCACACATGCTTGTAAAGTGCGTCATTGTGAGATTTGAACCCTTCACCACTTATGTGAAAGGGAGATACATTACCAATTATGTTATAAAAAATGAATTGTTAAATAAAAACAAAGAAACTTACATTATAAATTTAAAATATTAATTAGAACTTATAAATATTATTGTTTTACTTTTCTTTGGTAAAAAATAATAATATTATTTTATACAACGTGAAATTGTTATCATAAATAATATGTTTACAATTATATGCAAAACATGTTACATGGTATAAATATATATATATATATATATATATATATATATGTGTGTGTGTGTTTTTTATAAATAAAATGTGTTGTTAACATTCTACCATAAAGTTGTTACAATATACATTTTAATTGTTACATTTTATGGCATATTTGTTACAACATTAAATCGTTACTACATACATCTTAATTACAATTTTTATGTAAAACTTGTTACACGGTACTGATATTTTGTTACCCATGTAAAATGAGTTGTTACATGATACGACACTGCTGTTACAGCTTACAACTTTTTCGTTACATATCAAACCAACGTGAAATTATTACCACAAATGTTTTAATTACAACTTTCTATGTGAAACTTGTTACAATGCACATATATTTTGTTGCCCATATAAATCGAGTTGTTACATGCTACGTCAAAGTTGTTATGAGCTACAACTTTATTGTTACACATCATGTCAGATTTGTTACAACATTGAATCGTTACCACATACATCTTAGTTACAATTTTTTATGTATAACTTGTTACATAGTATGAATATTTTGTTACTCATATAAATTGAGTTGTTACATGATACGATAACGTTGTTACAACCTACAACTTTATCGTTACATATCAAATCAACGAGAAATTGTTATCACAAACGTTTTAACTGTAACTTTCTACGACAAATTTGTTATAAAACACACTTATTTTGTTACCCATATAAACCAAGTTGTTACATGCTACCGTAAAGTTGTTACGAGTTATGATTTTACTGTTACATATCACTTAAAATTTGTTACAAAGTTGAAATTGTTACCACACACATATAAATTACAGCTTTTTATTCAAAATTTGTTACATTGAACAAAAATTATGTTACACGTAATTTATCATATAAAAAACAATAAAAATATTTATGAAAAATTATTATGTTACAAATATTTTATAAAATTAAATCAAATAAATATTAATTTCAAAATATAATATATCAAAAATATTTTAAAAATTAAACAAAAAAAAATATTTTTTATTTTTTGAAATAATAATAATTTTAAATATAAAAAAATCATTTTAACTATTTTAAATCTATTATATTATAAATGTTTAATTAAATTAAATACAAATTCAAATAATAAAAAATATCACACGTTTATTTAAATCATAGAAGATTATTGTGAGGATATATATAATCCTTATCTAATTATCATTTAAAATTATTTAATACAATTATATAAATTATATTAAATTAGATTATTTCACTTTATAATAAATTTTGAAAAAATATAAAATAAAATAACTTAAAAGTAACTGATTAACTTTAAAGTGTTTGACTGCCACATGTCAACCAAATATTGGATAAATCTTGTAATAAAATTTCAATAACGTTATTGGGATTTAATCTCCTAACAATATAGCCGTACCCTTCACAAATTTTTGTTCTTATAATTTATATGCTGTAGAGACGATAATTTTTTATTTTTTATTTTTTTATTTTTTTATTAAACATTATATACATACTATATAATTATTCTTTTTTATTTTTTATTTTTTTTCCTTTTCTAGTTATTTGATTGAGAGTATAATAAGTATATTCGTTGGATAAGGCAGTAAGTGCCTGTAACATTATTGGACCACTATTGATTGAGAGTAATAATTTTTTTTTTGAGAAAATAGGTCTTTTTAGTCAAAAATTTAGGATGTTAATTGTTTTTACCCAAGATTAGTAAATTTATTGTTTCTACCCAATAAATGACTGTGAAGACTGAAATACCCCTGATTATCCCTATAGAAACATTTTTTCTTCTCTCTCTTCCTCTTTATCTCTCTTCAATCTCTTCTATCTCGTATCTCTCTTCAATCCCAGCAAAACCAACAAAAAAATCCACCACACCCATCACCGTCGCCGCCTCCCTCCGTGCCGCCAACACCATCTTCAATCCATTTCCTGCGAAACCCAGCCGCCGAAAACACCGGCCACCACGAAACCCACCTTCTCTCTTCAATCTCTTCTTTCTTCGGTCTCTCTCTTCGTTCTCTCACTACCGCCGCTCTTCAACCGTGCCGAAGACCTCGTCTTCGGTGGTCGCTGCCTCGTCTCCGGCGGTCGCTCATCTCCGGTGGTCCCTGCCTCGTCTCCAGCCGTCTCTAATGGTGTTTTCTCCATATCCACAATTTATATATATATATATATATAAAGAGATCTAGATCTTGAATTAGGTTGAATTGATTTTGGGTTTTGTGGTGGTGTTGGTTCTAGGTTTGATGATGATGGGGTTTGTGGTGGTGATGTACTGATGATGATGTTGCTGGATTTTTGTTTGAATTAAAATTGATTTTGGTTAATGGTTTTATTTTGTTCAAAAGTTTTTAGTTTTGAGGTTTTTTTTTTTACTTTTTTATTTGAAAAGAGTTGAAAATCCATACAGATCTCTTCAAATATTGTTTTAAATTTTTTTGGCATGAGAAAATTTGGAAAATTTCCAAATCTATTCAAATTTGAAAATTTCCAATTAAACACACCAGGGCAATCTAATTAAACACATCAGCGCAGACCAATTAAACACACAAAAGCAGACCAATTAAACACATCAAATCACCAATTAAATACACCACAGCAATCCAATTAAACACATTAGGGAAGACCCAATTAAACATACCAGGCCACCAATTAAACACACCAAGGTAGACCAATTAAACACATCAGGCACCAATGAAGACCAATTAAATACCAGGACAACTCAATTAAACACACCATGGCAAAAATAAAAAAGAAGGGCAATTTTGTCTAAAAAGTGGATTTTTTGGTAGAAACAATAAAAATACTAATTTTGGGTAAAAACAATAAACCTTTTAATTTTTTGGTTACTTATAAAGTTTACCCTAATTTTTTTATCCATCTGTATAGGATCGTTCCTCGTGACGATAGATTAAAGAATATAATTAGATAATAATGAGGAAATTAAGCTATAAGGTGAGATACTATAAAGACATTCCTATGTAAATTCTTGAGAAAACGTCAAGTTTTTACTTGGAATATTACATAATTCATTATAATAACATTAGCGTACATAGACAGGAATCTTATTAAAAAAAAATTTATTTTGAGTGACTCTAATTCTAGAAGCTTTTTGAAAACGATGCCTAGCAACCAAGAAGCTACAGTATATGGAGCTAATTTCAATTGAAAATCAATCATTAAATCAGTGATTTAATGTCAGCAACGAGACTGTATTCAACAACAAGTGATTTAATGTCAGCAACGTGACTGTATTCAACAACAAGGGATCGTTTGTTTTTTTATCTGAAAACTGAACAGTCCTGAATTTTTCTAAAGACTGAATAGGAACTGAAATCTGAACTTGAATGACATGTTTGTTTATTTTTTTCATCACATCTGAATGTATTGTCAACATGTTTGTTTTTTAAAAGTGAAATTGTCTGAAACTAAGTAATATTATATTTATATCCACGTTAAACAATGATACACATAATATGGAATAAAAACAATCTAAAAATAATAATTATATATGAACACATATGATCATGATCTTCTTCTTCAATTATAAATAAACTTCATTTTTATTAAGAAAAGAAAAGTTTTTTTTTCAAAAAATAAAAGGGACAGCAGGAAAACTTACATAAAACACTCCAAAAAAATGATATATAAATACATAACCATAATATCATAATAAAATATTGATATTAAACACCAATATGAGAAGTGATTAGGGTTCTTTTTTTTAAAGCTATTTAAAATAAACAATATATTAAAATAAAGATTTTTGTACCATATATAATTATGATGAAATTGGAAATATGTTAAATATAGGGGATAGTATCGGAAGAAAAGATTTTGGATTACATTTAATGTAATTCAGTGATTTGCAATTAAGTGAAAAGTCAAGATTTTTACTTTTTATTTTAAGTTATTTTTTTGGCATTTTTAAGTTGTTTAACTACTTATAAAAACATACAAAACAACTTAATAATTATGATTCAAACCCATTAAGTTTTAAGTGGATAAAACAAACGACCCACAAGATGGGCATACATAAAATTTTCTTACATAAAACTCGACGATATGAGAAACAAAAATGGAATGCAAATACAATCAAAGTACACTAATTAATTAAGTTGTATCCTACTGTTTTTTAAAGTATCAAATGTATCAATTATAATATCTGGATTAATAGTATCAACAATCTATCTTTCAATATATACAGTCGTGGATTTTGTTAAAATTGATTTTATAATTTATATCTTACAACGAAATGATGTATTAATAATTTTTATTGTAGAATAAACTAAGTTATTGATGTATAAACGTGAAGAGATTGAGTCAAATATAATAATATAAAGTTTATAAACTAAAATTAGATTAATCTAATATTTCAAAACTAAATAAAATAATCAAATGCATGTAATTCATAAAAATGTATATAGTTTGAAAACAAATTTTTAAAATTGGGAAAGAAATTGAATCAATTTTGGAGAATGGTAGAGAAAATTGGTATAAAAATCGCTTTTATAAAAAATAAGGAAATATAAAAGGGACAGCATATTAACAAATCTATGAGTTAGTGTTTGTGATGCAAAAATATTATTATAAATGGCACTGATAAATTTATATGTATGTTTTTGGTAAATTTACACTGTATTGTTTAATATCTTAATTTTTATTTTTAATGAGCTAGTTCACCATAGCCCATGCATAGTTACGTCTCTGCTGAATGCAATATTATTGTATAATTATATGGTTCAATATGGTTCGGTGGTGGAAGTTGTTAATTTAATTCTGTAATATCTAAGTTTGAGTGGCCGCCACGTATGTGGTATAATAAATATAAAATAAAATCTAATTCGGTTCAACAATGTCCCCATTCATATATTATTTTTTTATATTTTTTTAATGTTAATTCATATATTAAATATTTAAGGTTCAAGCTTATAAACTTATTTACCCTTTTTAACAATCAATTGTTAGGTCAAGTTTTATTGCTCAACTCTCTTTTATCTATCTGTATTCTCATTTTTCCACCTATTTCCTCATAATAATAATAATAATTAATATTATGGAGGTAGATATATCTTGAGAGAAACTCTTCAATGAAGTATCTTTGAAATATAAAAAAAAATTCTTAGATTGTTTTTTTTTAAGGGATTAGATTTCATAGATCGTTATTGTATCTAAGTTATTGGCAGAATAAAATATTTATCTTTATCTAAACTCCTTACACCAATTATTTCTCTTATCAAGTGTCATCCTAAGATTAAGAAGACCGATTTTTAAAAACCAATATAAGTTACACTTTTACTTTGAAAAAAATAAATAAATTACAATTTTCAATTTTTATTCAAACACTCAGAACTTTTATCTCAAAACTGTTAAAAAAAATTATGTCATTTCAAATTTCAATATCAATATAGTTTATAGTATTTATGAGTCTTATTAGTAGTTATGAGTCTTAGCACAATGATCTATTTTTTTTTCGAACTTCTGATTTTTTTATAGAACCTTGAATTATAATTTAATAACCAGTAAACACAGGGCATCTATATTTAGACGAGATGAGCTTGGTTCGGTGGTATACCTCTTACACCTACACTACGATGTTGTGTGTTCGAGTTCTCCCTCTCTAAAAAAACATATAATTTATGTATTATATACTTCAAAACAAAAAACTATACGTTATATATATAATAACTTCTTTTTTTGAAAACCGATACCAATATGGGTCAGGATCTGCCGGGACCTGACGATATTACTATATTCGGCTCTATAAGCATGGCTCGAAATACAATTCCCAAATAAGAGGAGAGATCTCCTTACACTCTGTGGTTAAATGAATAAATAAATATGAACATATATTTACAATAACAAAGTTTGAAGCATGTGGCGAAACTTCATTTTGAAGTCTCCAACCACCAAAACAATGTATATATCATTTCATGGTACTTTTTAAATTGTAACGAATTAAAACAGTGCTCGTCAAAAATAAAAATAGTGAAAATTATATTTTGGTTATAGTTTGAATCGGATAGTTGTGATAAAAGTTAAAGAGCATAGCATTATTTAAATAATAAACAATACTACAACCAATATTAATATATAATTAAAAGCATTTCATTGTATAAAAAATATATTTAAATTTCATTGTTGTGTACTTGTGTATTCTTAAAAGGTAATCGCGACTCAGCAATGAGTAGGTAAGTACTTTTTATACTGATTTTTTTCTTGATCAAGATCCAATTAGCACTACACACGGGCCTCTTGCCAACGTTGTTGGACGCTCCATGGGAGCGTCCACCACCACTGTTTAACGCCCGGTGTGTACATATATTTGTATATATTTATTGCACTTTGACTATAAAATCTTAAATGGGGTTTTTTCCCGGTTTTGGATGTATCCCTCTTTCCAGTTATGAGAGTGACTGTATACCATTTGTATCCTTTTCTCGATAGTATGAGTAGTGTTCCAAGTTGAGCTTGTAGAGTCCAATCTCGCCGGTCTCGGTAGTAGGTTATACATCAAAAAAAAAAGAATCAATTAGCACTTCATCTTCCTCTTTTTTTTTAACAATAAAGAAGAACTTATGAATTAAAATAAACAAATTATGCAAGAGAGTTCCGTACATGATCAGCCGAATAAATTTAAGAAGAAGCTTATGGCAGCTGAATGAAGCAGCTACACATTTAAAATGTGCATCTACGTTTATTAAATTATGGGGAAAAATCACTTGGTGTTCAATGTTTAAATCTTGTAATAACGGTCGGTTTTACATTGTGTCCAAATGATATAGTAGGTGAGTTGTCAAAAGTATATTATAATTTTATAATTTTGATATCTTTTATGATTGTTTAACAAAACTCAATATGAGTTTTGGTAAGGTTTGGCTACGATACTCAGAAAAAAGTGTTGGTATAATATCAACCATTTTTTAGGAACAATTTCATAGTTTACTCCAAAGTAAAAGTGCTTTCCAAATATTTTTTAAAATTAACTCAAAACTAACTTGAGTTGTTTCCAAAAATTGGTGCTATCATATTGTTACGAGTATCGTAGTCAAAACCTTTTTTTTTTTTAAGGTTGTCATATGTCTATATGTCAACTTGTGTTTCTTCCAAAATCCTCCTTTTGAATTGTTTTTAAAGATAATTTGTTTCTATTACCCTTATTAATTTTAGAGATTTTGTCCTACGCACCTTAAATACCAAACAATGTACAATTTTACTTAAGAAATTGCAGGGAAGCGCTTGAATCCAATGCTCTATCCCTGTGAACCTGATAAGTCTATTTCTTTTCCTCCTATTCCAAACACATCATTGCACTCTCACATAGACATGCCGCCGGTTCCGGTTTCGGTCTGGTTCCGGTTCCGGTTCCTCCGATTCCGGTCCGGTTCCGCCGGTTCCGAACCGGAACCGGCCTATTCTTTTTTTGTTTTTTATATCATATTTCATTAAAAAAAATTAGTCATGTAGAAATGTAATTGGTAAATGTATTTTATTGGGTCACCCGCAAAATAAAGTTAAATAAATAAATGACAAATTAAAAAATAAAATAAAATAAAATAAAACAAAACCAAAAAAAATAAAATTGGTCTTGCACTTAATTTTTACCACAATTAAGTTGCCTACGTATCCTCTTAAGGGTTTAGAGGAATCAAATGTCACGTAGTTCTCTTACCTTTTATTGTAGATTTGGACTTTGGAGTTTGGAGATGCGGATTTGACGTGGAGTCGACGAGTCGTGGAGACGTGGACTAATCGTTGCCATGATCATCCGTTCGACTTTTAGCCGGTTGATCATCTTTAAAGAAATCGTATGGTTCCTCTTAATCGATTTCTTGTTGTCTATTTTGAGCCTTCGTCCAATCTTCAACACAAGCTTGTATCTGAAGTGATTTCAGACTCATAAGGGAACGTCTTGGGTCTAAAATATTCCCACCGGCACTGAACTGTTGTTCTACCGCCACCGTAGAAACTGGTGTTGAAAGGATTTGTTTGGCTATCATAGCCAAGATTGGAAAGTACCTTTCATGCTCTTTCCACCAGTGTAGGATATCAAATTTTTTATCTTCAGTGTCTTCTATGAACCCAAAAGAGGTACTTAGATAAGATTCAAGCTCGGAATATGTGGTGGAGCTTGATGAAGAAGAACCTCGTAATTTTTTGGTTTTTTTTTATAAAAGATTATACCCTAAATTAACAAATGAAGAGGATGATGATGATGAACGAGATACATTTTGAGTTTGTGGAACATCTATGTTCAGTGATGGACCGTAAACTTTAATATATTCATCATATAATTCATACAATAATGTCTTAACCCTAGCACAACACATATCAACATCATAATCTATTTTTAAACCTTGTTCATAATAAACAGAAAGATAATCAGGCAAACTTTCTAATCTACAACGTGGATCAAAACACAATGCAATCAAATAAATATTTGGAAACTCCTTATAATATTCTAACCATTTATCCTTCATAGCAGTAACAGACTCATGTAATTCTGAGTCGGGTTCACAATGAGCAAATGCACCAGCAATATTAAGACTCTCAATAATAAATAAATTAGTTGTAGGATAATAAACACCAGATAAATTGTTAGTAGCAGTATAAAAAACTTTTAACAAACCACAAACATTGCTACAAGCATCCCAATGACTTTGATAAAGATTAATGTGACTAACATGATATTGAATAAAAGTAACTAATAAATCCCTATATTCATAACTTCTAGCAAGCAATTTATAAGTAGAATTCCAACGTGTTGGAACATCACGAGGAAATCTAATGGCACGCTTACCATTTTGTTTACAATATGCTGCCCATAATTTCATTACAGAAGGATGTTTCCACAAAAAATAGAGAGCATCTTTAATAGGTTGAATAAACTGTTCAAGAGTTTTTAATCCTTTTTGAACACATAAATTGAAAACATGGCATGCATATCTTTGATGAAAAAATTTACCACCAAGATAAGGTTTGCATAATTCAATTAAAGCAGGAATAGCAGCGGTATTGTTAGAAGCATTATCAAAACCAATTGCAAAAATTTTGTTCTCAATTTTATACTCTGTGAAAATAATTTTAAGATGTCTAAAAATATTAGCAGCAGTATGTTTTTTATCAAAAACTCTAAATGCAAGAATTCTTTTTTGGATAGCCCATGCATTATCCATATAATGGCAAGTGACACCTATATATGAATGCATTCGCCAATGATCACTCCATATGTCGGCACATACGAAAACACGACCATTATATTTTTCAAAAAAAATTTCCAACATTTTCTTTTCTTTTTCATAAATGTTTTCAAGTGCTTCTGTGAGCGTGGTTCTAGGAACACGACATGCAGCAGGATTTAATGCTCGTTGACAATAATTATTAAAACCAACTTTTTCACCAAAACTAAATGGTAAGTGTTCTACTGCAACCATTCTAGCTAATTCTTCTCTATTTTTTGCATCACTATATTTAAATAATTGTTGGTTAGGGGTAGCGTACCTGGGAATTTGAGATTGTGAACTCGATTTGGCCTGTGCATCTGGATGTGAGTTCGTTATATGCTTCCGATATAAGCCATATCCTCCAGATTTGTGCCATTTAAATACTTTTTTGCAGTAATTGCAAATCACTACTGTGCTTCCATCTTCATTCGTAACTTTCTTCATATGGAGTACGAATAGATCAGATTTGACCTGCTTCGGTAACTTTTCTTCCATCTGTGGATAAAAATCAAAATCTTGATGTGGGTTGGGATCAGGGTCATCATGCTCATCACCATCATGGCAAAGATCATGCATATTTTCTGATTGGCTTGTCAAAATGGGGGTGACATTGAGATCGGGTTCAGAAATTCTAAGAGAGGGATGAGAATGAGGAAAGTTTAGGCCTAAGTCTTCAGCATAGACTTGTTGTTGTAGATACAGGTGATAGGCACGGTCGTCATGACCGAGATTATCCGTCATACGACCCTTACCTTTCATCGAAATTGAGCGTCTAGGAGCGTCACCACTTCCACTTGCCATTTTAAAAATTGAATTGTAAAATTCCTTGAACAAAAAATGTTAAAAAATTGATTTAAAAAATAATTAAATGGTTGGAAATAAATTTGGAAGAAAATTAGAAACTTAGTAGTTAGTAATTGCAATTTGCAAATAAAATATATTGTAAATAAAATAAATTGGATATAAAATAAATTGCAAATAAAATAAATTGGAATATATAACAAATAAAATAAATTGTAAATAAATGATATTGGAAACTTAGTAATTGACTAATTGCAAATTAAATAAATTTGAAATAAGAAATATTGCAAATAAAATAAAATTAGAAACTAAGTAGTTGTAAATAAAATAAATTGGAAACTTACTAACTTAGTAATTGCAAATAATATAAATTGGAAACTTGGAGACTTGGAGTTTGAGAATTGAGATTTGGAGAATTGAAAGTTTAGAGAGAATTGAGAATTAGAGAGAATTGAGGAAATTGGGGTGAGGAAAAATGAATGGAGGGGTAGGGGTATTTATAGAAAAGAAAATTAAAAGAAAATTAAAAAAAAAAAAAAAACATGAACCGTTGGGCCCAACAGCCTGCTGACGTCAGCGGACCGTTGGCCTCCAACGGTTATTTAAAAAAAAATTATTTAAAAGAAGAACTGGGCGGTTCGAACCGAACCAGAACCGCCGGTTCTGGTCCGGTTCGAACCGCCTGGTTCTTCGTTGAAGCGAACCGAAACCGGAACCGGGCCGGACCGGTTCCGGTCCGGTTCTAAGAACCGGAACCGGTTTTTCCGGTTCCGGTTCTGGTTTTCTGACGGCGGTTCCGGTTCGGTTCTCCGGTTCGAACCGAACCGCAGTCATGTCTACTCTCACACCATTGAAGTTGAGTTTCTGTTAACAAAATCCCAAATTATTTATAATACCTCAATAAAATTAAAACTTTCTAATCGTTTGAAATGTATTAAATTCTTACTCTTTAAAAAAAATATTACATTAAATTCTTACTTCTATAATAACCTTAGTGTGAATGCATTATTGCTATCTGAAATTATTTGTGGATGAGAATGATTTCTTTTTTCTTTTATCTTTTATTTTTTTTCCCCTCAACATGGAATTGTGGGTAAATTGTTTTATATATATATATATATATATATATATATATGAAAATTTTCACATAAGTGCGAACTGATAGAAATATACAAGAACATTGAATTTGAGCCACTCATTTTCCATGTTTTGATTTGGTATGTATGCACTTGTCAAAACTCCTCCATAAATTAGTGACTCACATTCAATGTCCTCATATATTTCCATCAGTGTGCACTAATCAGAACGAGACTGTATATATATATATATGATAATTTTCACTTCAGTACGGACCGATAAATATTTATGAGTATATTGCATGTGGACCATTAGATTCAATTGTTTTAACCCAATCTGTATACACTTATCAGAGTTTATCCATAATCTACAGTCCACATATTATGCACCCGTGCACTTAAAAAAATGACTATATATAATAGTGTTAACATATGTTAAGATTAACAACTAAAAATATTATAGAATAATAGAAAATCCAATAAATACACCGATAGAGATAAGATAATCAAATTAGTAATTATTCATTTTTCGGGTTTTCTATTATAGTACATTTCTAACCCTAAGGATTAGGATAACATTACTCATAAAAAAATTATTAATATTAATATATTATTATATTTTAGGAATAAACAGTGTTGACTCATCGGGCAGCTCAAAGTCAAACAAAATCGGTGCCCGGCTTATTAATTAATAATTATTTAGATAATTTTCGTATTCTCATTACTACTATTCATAGTGCTTGTCGTGTTTATCAAAAATAATCATCACCCCACTTATTATTCCTCAACATCCAAAACTATCATAATCACGATTGCACCACTGGACGAGCCGTTCGATTAAAAAAATCAAAATAAACAGATCACAATCAACATAAAAAAAGGTAAAAATAGAAAATTAAAATGACTTTTCATTTCTTTTTTATATCATCAAGATTCAAGAGCACACATCGTCACATGTCGACCATTTACATCAACATCAATGATAACAATCATGATAATCGTTGCAGCTCCATCATACTCAAAAAGTCCTCGAAGCACACGAACCCCTCTCCGTTTTTATCCACCACCGCTATCATGCGCCGGCACTCGTCCAACGTGCACCGCTCGTCACCCAAATCGCTAAACACACTCAGCAACTCCGCCGCCGTTATCTTACCGTCGTGATCCGTGTCAAAAAAATCAATTGTCTCTCTCAGCTCGGCCTCGGCTGCCGGCTCGCAAGTCGAGCTGACAACCTGGTTCATCAAGGCGTCGACGGATATACAGCCATCGCCGTCGCGATCCACCTCGCTAAGCATGAGCGAGAACTCCTCTCCGGTGGGAGGATGTGCTCCGAGCCGACAGAGAAGCGCCTCCAGCTGGGTTCTGGAGACGACACCATCGTTGTCTCTGCCTAACAATCTAAGTGCCTGAGACAAGTCGGAGTGGAGATCTGTGGAAATATCAGACCAGTCACCGGATGCTTGAGGCAAAACGCTGGTGGGTGTTTCAGGTTTATAGGTTTTAGAAGTGGATTTATTATTATGAGTGGAAGATGATGAATCTGAGGAGGATGACGACGAACCAGAGCTAAATGAAGAAGGGTCGGATCGTGAAACCTCAAACTTGTCCCTTACTAAAGAGACATTGACAGTACAATGTAAAACGAATGTTCTAAAGAAATACAATTAAAAAAAAATTTTAAAAAAAATACAATCACCGTAAACTAATTAATTAGGAAACTAATTAAGTAGAAAACTTTATTGTTCGAAATATCAAATTTCTCGATTATAACAATAATCTATCTTTCGACGTAAACAGTTATGGACTTGTTAAAAATTCATTTTATACCTTATAAAGGGAGTGACGTCTTAATAAGTTTTCTTATAGAATAAACTTAGGGGTCGTTTGTTTTTTTCATTTAAAACTTAATGGGTCTGAATTGAATTCATAGAGTTATTTTGTTTGTTTTTTTAAGTGATCAAACAACTTAAAAATATCAAAAAACAACTTAAAATAAAAAGTAAGAAATCTTGACTTTTAACTTAATTCCAGATCACTGGATTACAATTAAAATATTCTCTTCCAAGTCTATCCTCCAAAAAAAGATATATTTCCAAATTTATCTTAATTTAATATGGTGTAAAAAAATTTCTTTTAATATATTTCTTATTTTAAACATGTTTTAGAAAAGAAAAAAAAACTATAATTACTTCTCATAATGAAATTTTTCAAGGATTGAACAATTGAATTTCTCTCTTGCCAAATCCCGTTAAGAACTCTTTATTTATTTATTTTTATCTAACTATTCGTATAATACTCAATAAATTTGTCTATTATATTAAGTAGATTTCGTGACTCGAAAAAGTTATAGAATTATTATATATAAAAAATTCAAGAACCTTTCTTTTATTTGGTTTCCGGTGCATATGATCCAAGAAACCAAAAAAAAAATGGTTTCAGGAATTATATTCACCGGAAACGTGGACAACATATAAAATTGAACTTGAAGTTGAACTTTTTTTTGACAATAAATTTAACTTAAACTTTGTTTGCAGAATATGCAAAATTATATTCTTTGATTGATTTTTTATTTTGTTAAATTGAACTTTGTTTGAAAAAAAAAACCATACAAAATGTTATAAAGAATGGTGCATGTTAAATTATCTCATTTAATTAGTATGAGTATAAATGTAAAATTACTTATTTTCAGACAGTTTTATTTTTAAAAAACAAACATGTTGACAGTATATTCAAATGTGAGGGAAAAAAAAAACATATCATTCAGATTCAGATTTCAGTCCCTATTCAGTCTTCAGAAAAATTCAGGACTGTTCAGTGTTCAGACAAAAAAACAAACAACCCCTAAGTTGTTGATGTATAAGTACGAAGAAATTAACTCAAATATAATAATATAAAATTTATAAACTAAAATTAGATTAATCTAATATTTTAAAACGAAATAAAATAATCAAACAAATCTAATACATAAAATATATATAGTTTGAAGATAAAATTTTTGAAATTTGAAAACAAATTTGAATCAATTTTGAAGAATGAGAGAGAAAATTGGTATAAAAATCGGTTTTATAAAAAGTAGGAAATATAAAAGGGAACACGTATGAACAAATCTATGAGTGATGAAAAAAAATTATTATAAATGGCATTGTACTCAACAATGTGACGTTGTTTGATATATTTATCAAACATTACAGCAAGTGTGTACTTGCGATGCAAAGGGTTTTTCTTCGATTGTGGGAAATTATAAACATGACACACAATTTTGCATCAGAAATATAGGTGGATGTAAGTTTATTGTTTGCACTATGTAACTAAAAACTTTGACAACGCACACTAGTAACCTTGAATGAGTTAACAAAATCTTTGGCAACTAGACAGTATGAGGTTGACACTATAGTAAAGCCGTTACACCCAAACCATAAAATTGTGGGTTCAAACATTTTCTCCTCGTGGGAATGGTGAGAAATGTCACCTTTTGGGACATGAGTTGCACCGACGTCACTACTTTAATAAGTTATATTTAAAAGGCACCTATTATGGTGAACTACCAAAATTGCCCTTAAATAATCATTTTTCTATTGTCTTTGTACTTTCATCTCCATACATAGAACACTGAACTCGTCTGTTTCTCTCTCTACAATAAACTTGTCTGAAAATAAACTTCTCGACATCCTTCAGCACAACAAGATAACATACTTCTAAAAAACTTATTTTTTATCCTGCATTTCTGAGTATGAGTCTTGTAACACTTTAACTGTTCCTTTTATAAACATGAAGATCGTTTTGTGAAGTTTGAATCTGAGAATTTTGAATCTCCGAGCTTTTTACTAAAGGCTCCGAGCTTTTTTAAAAAAGCTCGGAGCCTTTAGTAAAAAGCTCGAAAGAAAGTTAAAAAAGCTCGGAGCAATTTAAAAAAAATGCTCGAAATTATTTCTAAAAAAGCTCGGAGGCATTTTTAAAAAAGCTCGGAGCCTTTTTTAAAAAGCTCGAAAGACTTTTTTTCGAGCTTTTTTAAAAAGGCTCCGAGCTTCTTTAAAAAGTTTCCGAGCTTCTTTAAAAAAGCTCGGAGCAATTTAAAAAAAAATGCTTGAAATTATTTCTAAAAAAGCTCGGAGGCATTTTTAAAAAAGCTCGGAGCAACTTAAAAAAAAATGCTCGAAATTATTTCTAAAAAGGCTCTGAGCTTTTTTAAAAATAATTTCGAGCATTTTTTTTTAAAATTGCTCCGAGCTTTTTTAACTTTCTTTCGAGCTTTTACTAAAGGCTCCGAGCTTTTTTAAAAATGCCTCCGAGCTTTTTCATGAATTGAAAAAAAAAAAAGCTCTGGGGGCGCTGCTCCCTGCCCCCCCGCGAGCTGACCGGGCAGCTCGACCACCGCGAGCTCTGCAGGGAGCTCGACCCCCGAATGCGTCTGCGTAGCGCCACTCTATCACCGTTCGAGTGATTGCCTGAGTTTCAACCGGACTTTCTCTCTCAACTTCACAACTTTGTCACTGTAAACTGAATGAAAAGAAGTCTGATGTGAAACAACTATTGGGGGTATTTTTGTCCGTTCACCATAATAGGTGTCTTTTAAACATAAGTTATTAAAGCAGTGACATTGTTGAAATACCACCTCCAAAAAGTGCTATTTATTTTTTGAGCCCTTTTCTCCTCCCCATAAAATCTCAAATTATTATAATATTTCCTTAAATAAATAAAAAAATCTTTGCCAACTTCCATTTATATATCCCTGACCGTTGAAGAGCAACACTCACTGGACTCACCAGTCCAATCTTGTTGAAATTATTGTCATTATTTTAAAATTAGATATTGTTTACAAATCCTTCTTACAAGACAGATTACGTACTTTCCTTACACTAGGGGCATTTTCATCTTTTCCAACAGAACCCCATTTTTATAAATTAATTACTTTTCTTTGAAACAGTGATAACAGTTTGAATAATACCGGAAGCAACTGCAAGAAGTGCTCCGATGAAAGCAAGCAGACTCCAGCGCCCTTTAAAATATTGCTGAATGTCATGAGAGACTTTACGTAGCCACATCAACCCTTTGTTGTCAAACTAGTTATAAATATTGTTCTCCAGTTCAAAATATCTTTGGAAATCTGGGATCAAGTGTGTGCTTGAATAGCTTAACCACCTCTTCATCGCTGCCAGATTGATTTCGAAGTATGTTCTTCTCTCGCAACTCCTCCACGTCTTGGCTTCGATCGATGAGCTTCACTACAAGAAAAAAAGGCAATAGCAACACAATCTGTAACAACAATCTAATATTTGTCGCTAGAGAGCTTTTGTAGTGACGCAAATCAAACTTCGTTACCAGAGAATAACAGCGACAATATTTTTGCCAACAATCAAATATTTGTTGCTAGAAACTATCTTTAGTGAGGAAACATGAATTTCGTTACTACAGATATCAGTTCTTACGACAATATATAAATTTCGTTACTATAGATATCAGTTATCGCGACAATATATATCATTGTTATAAGGTATTTATTGTGACGATATATTTTGCGTTGCTAAAATGTATTATTTTAACGACAATAAATATCATTGCTATAACATAGTTATAGTGACGTTAAATTCTGTGTTGCTACAACAGGTGTTCTAGCCACGTAAACAAAATTTTGTCATTAAAGATATATTCTAGAGACAAATATAATTCGTTACTTAAGGTTTTAATAATAATTTTAAAATTAGCACTGCAACAAATTTGAGATACAGGGACAAAACCAATTTAGAGGTTCTATTATTACCCCCTAATTTTTGAGGTATTGGTCATTTTACACTCTCTTGTTTTAGTATTGACCATTTTCCAATGGATTTCTGTTTTTTAACAACATAAACTAAAAAGATAACTACTTTGTCTCCTACATTATCACCAAATTGCAAAACTACCCATGTGATAGAGGATGTTCATTTTACTTAACAACTCAAATCTCGGATATTATTCTAACCTGAGTTAAAGAAAATTAAAAACAGATGAACCGATGCACCTTTCCGACATGCGTTAATCACTTATGAAAAGACGTGTCATAAAAAATAAAAAAACCAAACCCACTTAAGTGAAGTTGCATGGAGTTCATCCTCCCAAATCGTTAAATCACGAATCATGTTTTTTCTATCTTTAAGTAAATTATTTCTCTTTAAGATTTGTTAACAAATTAAATCTTATAGTCAGGCAGTAAAGGCTTACCACTTTGACTTGAGGTTGCAAGTTCAATTCTTCATAATGACAATTAATTATCATTATTATTAAGGGTGGGCTGTAGGCAGCCGAACGATGGGGCTGGGTTGCCGGCGTGCCGACGGCAAACACCGGCAGCGGATGGAAAGTGGGGTAGGTCGTAGGCGGTCGGACGGCTGGATTAATTTTCGAAGTTCCAAAGTCGTTTTTGTGACAATAAATATCGTCACTATGTTATATGTAGAGTGACAATATATATTTCGTCGCTAAAACCGTATCGTTTTGGTGACAATAAAAAAAATATCGTTATTATAACATGTTTATAGTGACGATAATGTGGTCGTTGCTAAAGCGTTGTTATAGCCATGCAAATAATTCATGGTTAAAGATACATGTTGTAACGAAATCATATTCTATTGAATTTGATCTACCTGATGCGACGAACGTTGCAACGAAATTAATTCGTTGCTAATGATCTGTTACGACGAATTTAATGCATTTGCGATCTATATGAATCTCTCAATAAGATCCGTTACATGAAGAGATTCATATATATCGACAAATGATGGCTATATATGGGTGATCTTAATCTTGAGTGTCTTATCGACCTCTTCAGGTTAGATCGTAGTTTTTGATATACCATGGGTGAGATCAGAGTTACATTCCCGGTCAATATGTTTCGTATGTTGGAATCGAGGTTTGGCTTGTGGTTGAGAAGGTTTGTACACAATAGTGGAATCCACTCATTCTTACGAGAAGTAGATAGTAGTTCCTTTAAGGGTTGATTCAGGGCTTGAACAATTTGAGCGCTCTCTCAATTCCGTGAGGAATGTAGGATTTATTATTCATTAGAGAATCAGTGGTACTTAATGGAAAAGATGTAATTAGAAGGGTATAACAGACATTATGACCCAACTATAATTATGAACTACTTATGGAGGATTATACCATATGTAATAGCTATATCGATGGACACCGAAAGTTATTGATTTGTGTAAAAACATCTACAGTTGAGAGAATGCAGCTTCGGGTTTTTAGTGGAATAACACTGAAGTTAATAATCATGAAATATTAATTAAAGAGTTTAATTAATTATTTCTAAGGATTATTGGAGCTCGAAATACCGTGGTTCCATTGGGTCCCCTTGCTAGCCGATTGATTAAAGGTAACAAGGGTCACGGTTGATTAACTGGATTGTCCAATTAATTGTGTTACGAAAGTGGAACGTATCTATTTGAGAATTAATTGAATAATAAGATTATTTAATTAAAGAATATTAATGATTAAATTGATTAAATAATGAGATTATTTAATTATGCGATTAATAATTAGTTAGAGGGTGTTGATTGATATTTGTGTTTGAATGAAGATAAGATAATTTGATTATTTTATTTTTTATTAAATTAAATTTCAAATTTGAATTTTAAAAGTTTAAATTCAAAGTTATTAATTATCCTTATAAATATTAGATATTTTAAAGGATTAATTAATAAAACTTTTCTTTTTATTAATTATCCTTATAAATATTAGATGTTTTAAAGGATTAATTATTGAAAGTTATCAGTTAAAAACAATATATAAATATAGGATATAAATTGTTATTGATAACTTGTACAATGCAATTAAGAGAAGTTATTATATCAGTGCTCTCAATTGCATTGCTTGCAAGTTGTTACCTGAAACCAAAAAGAAGAAGACTGAGAGGTGTGAGGCCAAATATATGTATATATACATAGATATATAGTTTTTTATTTTAATTTTATGGTGGCCGTATTCCACAAATAGAAAACAAGAGTTGTTTTAGTAAGTTTCTTCTACCTCCATTCAAGCTCCTGATACCCGTGACGCGCCCACACGCTGTTGCCAATCACGGTTCAAATTAGGAAGCAGATTGGAAAAAGAAAGAATAAGCCTTCAAACGCTGGTATGAAATCGTTTCACCTTCTTTGTTGTTTTTGATTATTACTGTGCAAATAGGTTTACTTGATGATTGCATAAAAAATTTTAAAACCTCATTCCGTTGTTATTGGTAATTTTTCTTATAGTGCTTAGACAGGATGTACAAGTAAGTTGTGACTTCGGATTTATTCAGAAAACACCTCTTGTAACCTAACATGTTCAGGAAACTTGCTGCTGTTGGTTCCGCAAAATAGATAGGAGGCAGCTTTAATGTGCAGCCACTGAAACTGATGTCTCCCACACAACGTGTCTTACTGTGTTAGGTATGTCTTGAATTTCATGGTTGAATGTTTGACTTGGTGTGACCATGTGTTTGGTTGCCATTGTTGACAATTGTTGGTGGAGTTTGGTGAAATGTGAACATGTATTTGGTTGCCATTGTTGACAATTGTCAGTGTGAACAATTGTTGGTGGAGTTTGGTGAAATATGAACATGTGTTGGTTGCCATTGTGGAAATTCTAGCAAGAGGCCTTACTATAAATACCCCATGTAACCATTGTGTAAGATGTGCCAAATGTGTTCCAAAAATATTACAAAGTGGTGAGATCCAAGGGAGACTCATGGGAATATCTGAGGAGAGATCAAAGTGAATTTCAATGGATCAAGTATGAAATCATTGGATGATATTCAGGGGAGACCTAGGGAATATTCGGAGAGTACTCGAAGGGATCCGGTAAGTGTTGTAAGTTGAGAGTCATGATGTAAAGCTCGATTGTGAGCTTAGGGGCTTGGTAACACTCGGCAATTTGGGGCTTAGGTTGTGAGAGAGAATCATGAAGTATAAGGTTGTAACAATTTATCATATTGGATTATTTCTCTGTTGTCCTGATGGCCCGTGGTTTTTTCCATGTTCTTGGGTTTCTATGTATATCTTGTGTTTATGTGATCAGTTTATATTTCTCGCATCTTATTTTCTACTAGTAGACATTGTTATTTGCTATATATGAGAGTACTAGGCATGTCGCTTCCACGTTCATTGATGGTGTAAAAATCGTGTTATAATATACTCACTCGCAAGTGCACGAATCTTGAAGATTAGCACAGTGACAAGTAAGGATCGTTCCCACGAGGAAAAGAGATTTATTAATTAAAACTAATTCTAATTAAAGTTAAACTACAAGTAACAAAAGATTTGTTTGAGATTGAATTAAACTAAAACTAAATTTAATTAAACTAAGAAAACAATTAAAGAAAATATGGTTGTGATCAAGAGAAGGAAATACTAGGTCATCAATGATCCCCAATTATGAACACTCAATGTATGGAATTAATTTATAAACAAGATTCAATCAATTCTAGGGTTCATTCTTTGTCTTTAATGTGACTATTACCGTATGGTCATGGGATGAGTCACGTGCTCCCAACCACTATTCACCCTTGGTCTATGGTGTGAACAGTGATCGAAAACCCTTTAAGCGTAAGAATTAAGAACCAAATTCTATACTTTGCTTGGCATATGCTAAAGATAAAATTCATTCATTCAAAAGAGCATTAATCAAGATTAGGTTTGGTCTATACTCTAACCCTAATTCTCCGATAGTCTTAACCCTAAAATCATGCCAAATAATTATCCACCCTTGGTCTATGGTGTGAATAAATATTAAAACTAATGAGGATTAAGCAATTAAGCATAATGAATAAATCAAGAATTAAATTGATAAATTAATAATTAATCCAAACATGAGCATTCACAAAAGGTTCACATTGATTCCCTAGTTATGGGATTAGTTACACATCATGGGAAAAGAAAAGAAAAGAGATTGAGTAGAGAAAACCCGAGATGATCATCAAAGAGCTCCTCCAATTCTTCTTTGTCTTCTTTGTCTTCTTTGTCTTCTTGTTCTACAATGGATGGATGGGTCTTGAGGTGATGTGTGGTGATGGAGTGATGGGGGATAGCCCCCTTGGTGGCTTGGGACCTCCCTTAGCTTCTCCCTCCCGAAATTAGGTTTCAAAGGGGTTTAAATAGGCTTTAGATGATAAGCCAAGTCCTTAAACAACTAGGAAATTGGTTCCCTTTTGGAACTCTATCTTTTTTGGGATTTAATTCTTTCCTAATACACTCAAATTGATTACTTATTGAAGGATGATAAGGATTAGGTGTCAACTTGCTTTCAAAGACTCACACTCATGTCCAAGAAGGTAATATTTCCCGTTCCGACAACTTGCAAAATAAATCCCGTCACTATTTACGGAATTATGACTGATCTGAACATCGGATACTAAAATGTAAATAACTTCTTCTAGGAATATTGGAATTGCGATCCACAAAGTGCACCGGAACCTAGACGTCCGGGGCTTTCCATCCATAGGTGGTAGAACACACAATTCAAACCGTGGAGAGAGATATGGGGCCCGCAATCTAGGTGATCTGCACTGGCCGAAATTCAGCTTTTTGCTCATTTTCTTCAAAATAACTTCTAACACCTCTTTCATGGAATGTGACCTATAAATGCTCAACAAACACATAAAATACCTAATTTCACCCAAGAACAAAGCACAAATAATAGGAAATGGGGACCTAAAATATGTATAGAAATAGACCGATCATTCATCGGTCAAGAAATCCAAACATACTACTCTTTAAATTGATCCCAGCTTCTCTGAGCTTGCCGATATTGCGACGTGGGACTGAGACCCTCTACCTAGATAAAATTCATTCCTATTACACCTCAATTTATCAAAGAGATCAGCAGTCCAACCCATGATGACCTCTATGAAGTCGTGCTTTTTGTGTATTTGAGCAAGTGGTTGTGTTAGCATTTTCCGCAAAAGATCGAGAAGATGAACATGATCATGTTTAAGAGCTTTCACAATCTCGTCTTCGTTCTCTTACCACTCTTCTGGTGATTTGATGTAATAGAAGATGAACTTGTAGATTGAATTCAGGAGCTCGTCCTCTTTTGAAACGTGTCCAATTATAAGCTGGAGGACCTGGAAGGGAAGTTGGTTTTCCAGCAAGAACAAATCATGAACTAGGAAGAATTTATAATCAAATTTTATTTCCAATTTTCTAAATCGCGTCTCCTGATCTGCCCGAAATACAATGAAAATGTACATGAACTGCAGAATTGCACAACCATCCACCAGAAACGTCTAGGCGAGTTTGTGATCTTCATTTTTATAGTAATTATTAGTTAAGTCAAAGTTAAGTCAAAGCCGTCACTTTGACTTTAACTAATGGTATGACTAATTTGAGTTATTTTCAATTATATAAGAATCAAATTAATAAAATTTCAATTAAGGAGTAAAACAGCGACATTTCCCAATTAGATTGAGACCAAATTGTAAAAACCTCTTTTAACTTAAGCTAACTAATCTTCGTGTATTGGAATGTTATTGCAATTAATCCAATAATAAATATTTTATTTTTGAAACGGCAAGCTTTATTAACGGTCAGGAGGCCGAAAGACAACCCACAAGCAAACACGGGGCAGCACCCCACAAACAACACAAAATAGAGCAAAACAATTGGACCCAAAAACAGGGCACAACAACAACCAGAGCAGCCCTGAGAAGGCCGCAAAGCAACTAACCACCCAAAACAACGAAAAAAAAGCAACCTAAATAATAATAATAATGACAAATTAAGACAAAATGAGGTTAGTCTAGTGGTTTGTTCTTCAAATCTACACATGGTGGATTCCAGTCTCCTATCATTAAATTCTGAATTATTGTAATATTAAAAAAAAAATTAATTACCTTTCTTTGAATCAGCGTAATAAGCCGAAACTGTGTAAACAGTTTGAATAATAGCTGAAGCAAGTGCAAGAAGGGCTGCGATGAGAGCAAGCAGGCTCCAGCGGTTTTTAAAATATTGGTGAATGTCATGATTGACTTTACGTAGACACCTAAACCCTTTGTTGTTCAAGTAGTTATTGATACTCCACTTCACTTCATAATATATTTCGTTATGTTGGAACAAGTGTGAGCCAATTTCATTGAACAGCTCTGTCACGTCTTCATCTCTGCCAAGTTCATGTTGAAGTATTTTCTTCTCTCGCAACTCCTCCACGTCTCGGGTTCGATCGATGAGCTTATCCATGAAGTACATGTAAGATGAGAATTCGAAATGATGATTATGAAAATCAGGACACATCTCATAACCTAAAATGTTCAAGAATGTTGATGCAGTTGATTCGTCCAAAATGATGGGAGGCAGCTTTAATGTGCCGCCGATGAAAGTGATGTCTGTCACACAACGTGTCTCACTAGGCTTCAAATTGATCCCAGCTTCTCTGAGTTTCCCGATATTGCGAAATGGCCGGACTGGGACCCAATTTTCATTCCCATTACACCTCAATTTATCAAAGAGATCAGCAGTCCAGCCCAGGATGATCTCTATGAAGTCGTGCTTTTTGTGTATTTGATCAAGTGGTTGAATGATCATTTTCCGCAAAATATCGAGAAGATGAACATGATCATGTTTAAGATGTTCCAAAATCTCGACTTTGTTCCAGTACCACTCTTCTGGTGATCTGATGTAAAAGAAGATGAACTTGTAGATTGATTTCAGTAGCTCCTCTTGTTGGAGTTGCTCCTGTTTTGAAGCGTGTCGAATTATGAGCAGGAGGAGCCGGTAGGGAAGTTGGTTTTCCAGCAAGAACAAATCCATCCTTAGGAACACTGCATAATCAAATTTTATTCCCAATTTTCTAAATCGCGACTCCCGACTTTGCCGATCCTCACCAGAAATGTACATGAACTGCAGAATTGCACAACCATCCACCAGAAACATCCAGGCGAGTTTGTGATCTTCATAGTTTTTAGTTAATTCATCATCGTAGCAGTACTTTAATGGCTTGATCTGTTTCCTAATATCTTCATACAGATCTTCTTTTTGAACACTATTCCGTTCGAGGAACTTGGCAGCTAAATTAACCTTGATTTGTTTTGCCTTCTTGAGAGTGCAATCTCTATGGTAGTAAGGACCGACTGAAAACACCTTTGGTTCAAAATACCTACTAAATTTTTTTTTCTCTCGGAGCATGGATGGAACCTTTTGTATCTTTGGATTAGCATGATCATCATCAGGTCGGTCTGTCTTGTTAACCCCTTCTAAGGCTTTCTCGAAAGAATCGAACAGCTTCTTTTCTTCTAAACTGAATCTCTGATAACTGGATTCCTCAATCCGATCCATCGGAATATGACACTCATCGCTCCCATTATTGCCTCCATTTCTGTCACTGCTGCCAACACTCGCTCCTCCACCCGACGCCTCCATAGACATTTTTCACTGCGATATTTCTATTTGTAAGGCATATACATGTTCTGCGACTTTTCAATTTACTTAAATAAATAGTTAAATATATGTGACACTGTCACGAAAGTTTCTACTTTAGTAAGACTACGTTTGGAAGAGCTTCTCAAGTAGATCTTTTAAAAGTAAAGCTTTTAGAGGTAGAGCTTTTAAATGAAAGTCATCATTCGTTTGGTTGTCAATTAAAAAAAACATTTTTTAATTATAGAATTACCAAAATACTATAGCAAATATTAAATTATAGGGATATATTGGAGATTTTAGTGTTATTAAAAAAACACCAAAAGATGTACTTAGAAAAACTTTAAATTTGGGCTTCTCCAAATAGACGTAAAACAGTTTTTTTAATCATTTCAAATCTCACAACCAAACGATACAAAAAAAATTAAAAAGAGATTTTTTAATTAAAGAAACTCTTTTAGCCAATAGAGAAGTTCTTCCAAACGAACACTAAGATTGGAAGTTTGTTATATATAAAATTAGCATACTTGTGTTGGAAGGATGCTTTATGATTTTATCAACTCAACACACTTGATATTAATTAAATTATTCTTCAACCCTAAATCATAAGAGGCATAAATTATTATATAGCATCTCTAACGCAAATATGTATTTTTTAAGTTTCTAAATAGTGCTAAATCAGTATTTCTATTCATTCTAGACCCACTTTTGAAGAAAAAAAATAGATAAATGTATATTCACATCTCCAATGTAATTATTTAAAGTTAAATATGCATCCATTTTATGACCAATCATAATAAAACAATTATTTCACTCTCTTTTTTTTATTTTATTTTACAATTAAATGAGCTTTAATTATTGATGGAAAAAAAATTAGAAATCCTACTCAACATTTCTATGAGAGTTCTAGAATTAGAAACTCAACTTCATATTCTCTAACTTTTTTTTCAACATCATCTCCATATTAAAGTTAGATAATTGCATTGAAGAGAGTTTTTCTAATTTTTTTATATTCTATGTGGCACTCAATTTTCTCCAAATGCATATTTGCATTTGAGATGCTCTAACAATCTAGAAATCCTTTTTGTAGTTATATCCCTTTATTTTTATATAAATTATATATTCTTTGTCCCCCACTTATCAATCGGTCTTTTAGGGAAGGCTGACAAGTAGACCTGACAATTTATGCTCACGGATCGGGTTGGACTAAACCCAACACGATCCATTCAATAAAAAGGTCGTGTCGGGTTGACCCGTTTAATAAACGGGTTAAACTTCTCAAACCCAATCCAACCTATTTAATAAATTGTAACCCAAAATGACCTATTTAACCCGTTTATCAAACGGGTTGGGCCTTGACCCGAGTAACCAGTTTATAACCCGTATTGTATGGAGATTAAGGCCCCGTCCTGCAGCTGTTTTTTTTTTGTTTTCGTTTTTGTTTTCCAAAAACGATTTCGAATTCACGTTCGTTTAAACGTTTTTCATTTTATTTTCGAAAAACAAAAAAAAATTGAAAAACACAATTAGTGTTAAAAGTGAAAATTTTGAAAAACATCTGAAAGTTGTTTTTCGTTTTTTTTTTTGTTTTTTTTTTCACTTTAATAAAAAATCAGTTTTTATTTTTATTTTTTTCTTCTTCTTCGATTTCCCCATCAGACTCCATCTTCTTCTTCCTCAATTCTTCTTCTTCTTCTCCTTCGTCACTCTTCTTCTTCCGGCGACGATCTGCGGCATTGGTGCCGCCGGCGACGACCTTTCTCTCTCTCTCTCTCTACCGATCATCACAGCTCTCATCTCTCCATCGTCTTCTTCGCCTGATCTACTTCCTTCCCATCTTCATCTTCGTTCTTCCTTCACCGTCACGCCGCCGTTGATCAGCTCCCTCTCGCCGCTCGTCGCCGCCGGTCAGCTCTACTTCGCCGCTCGTCGCCGTCGATCAGCTCTGCTTCGCCGCTCATCGCCTCCGATCAACTCTGCTTCGCCGCTCCTCGCCGCAAATCAGCTCTGCTTCGCGCCTCCGATCAGCTCTGCTACGCCGCTCCTCGCTGCAAATCAGCTCTGCTTCGCACCTCATCGCCTCCGATCAACTCTGCTTCGCCGCTCCTCGCCGCCGATCTTCTTCAGCTGGTCTTCTTCGTCTCCTGCTCGCCGTCTTCTTCTTCTTCTTCTTCTTCTTGTTCAACTGGACATGTTTTTTTTAGCAAATGTTTGATTTGTGATGGGTTTTGATGTTGTGATTTTGAATCTGAAATTCTGAATCGGGTTTTGTATTATATAAAATAATTGAAGTTCTTGGATTTGTTTGATTGGAGATTGAGGTTTGGTTTTATCGGTGAGAGATTTGTTTGTTTGGTTTTTTCAATTGAATGTGCATCAGTAAATTTTCTTGTGATAGATTGATATAAAACAAACTGTTTGTTGTGTTTCCAGAAATTTTCCATAAGCAACTACTTGTTGTTGTTGTTGTTGTGGAGCTTTTGTTGGTGCTGGGATCCAATTGTGGGGGCATTTTATTACATGTAGAGTCTTGAATTTGGGGGTGGGTATTGTTGGATGATTATTATCAAAATTTGTGTTGGGGAAATTTGAAGAATTTTGGGATTGGGATTGTGTAATTAACAGAGAAATTGTTTTTGTTAGATAATTGCAAAATTTTCCAATTATTCTACCAGACGCGTTTTTTCCGTTTTTATATTTAAAAAACGGTTTTCATATGTGCTACCAGACACGTTTTTCGGATTTCGAAACTGAAACCAAAAACACTGTTTTCGTTTTTTTTTTCTTTTCAAAAAACAGTCAACGAAAAACGCTTACAGGACGGACCCTAAGGCTCTTGTCCAATCTCATCCCAATGTTTGGTGGAGCATACAAGATTGGCTCCAATCTGATGGAGCCCACTTCTTATCCTACCGCAGCAGCCAACCGGACTATTTTATCCCAACACCAAGACAATTTTGGTCCCACCTTTTCTTTATTTATTTACTTTTGTTATTGTTGGCTGGGACTTGGCCTTTTTTCTTTTGTATTTTTACATTTTTGATTGGGATTATTTTTGTCCCAGACTTTTGTTCTTTTTAAAAAAAAAATTTATTATTTATATTTAAAATTATAAATTTATTTAATCTGATTTAAAAATTAATTTAATATATGTTATTTTACTCCAATATTTTAAAAAAATTCAATTAAAAATTAAATGTTAATTTAATTTATTTATTTTTAAAAATATTTCATTTTATTCAAAAAATAATTTAACAACTTTTTAACAAAATTTAATTTAATATATGTTATTTTATTCCAATATTTTAAAAACATTCAATTAAAAATTATATGTTAATTTATTTTATTTATTTTTAAATTTTTATTTATTTTTAAAAATATTTTATTTTATTTAAAAAATAATTTAATAACTTTTTAACAAAATTTAATTTAAAATATGTTTTACTTTCTTTGAATCGATTAAAATGATTTTATTTATTTTAATATCATTTTATACTTACCTCTCATAAAAAAAAACATTTAAATTATTTTTTATCCAATCCTATATTATAACAAACAAGAGCCACTCTTAGGGGTCGTTTGTTTTTTTGTTTGAAGACTGAATAGTCCTGAATTTTTCTGAAGACCGAATAGGAACTGAAATCTGAACTTGAATGACAGGTTTGTTTGTTTTTTCCTCACATCTAAATGTATTGTCAACATGTTTGTTTTTTAAAAGTAAAATTGTCTGAAACTAAGCACTTTTACATTTATATCCATGTTAAACAATTAAACATATAATATGGAATAAAAATAATCCGAAAATAATAATTATATATGAACACATATGATCATGATTTTTTTTCGATTACAAATAAACTTCATTTTTATTAAAAAAAGAAAATTTTTTTTTTTCAAAAAATAAAAGGGGCAGCAGGAAAACTCACACAAAACACTCTAAAAAAATAACATATAAATGCATCGCCCTAATATCATAATAAATTTTTGATATTAAACATCAATATGGGAAGTGATTAGGGTTCTTTTTTAATTTTTAAAACTATTTAAAATAAGCAATATATAAAAATAAAAATATTTGTACTACATATAATTATGATGAAATTGGAAATATGTTATATATGGGAATAGTATCGGAAGAAAAGATTTTGGATTGCATTTAATGCAATTCAGTGATTTGCAATTATATGAAAAGTTATGATTTCTTACTTTTTTTATTTTAAGTTGTTTTTTTGGTATTTTTAAGTTGTTGACCACTTATAAAAACAAATAAAACAACTTAATAATTATGATTCAGACTTATTAAGTTTTAAGTGGAATAAAACCACCCCTTATTTCCCTAGTACTAAGTCAAATCTAATCTATACAAATAGTCCAATCATATCTAATCTCACGCAACCTAAGAGAATACTATACATGATTTACAATCAATTCTTGTGCAAACTTGGAACTGAGTATCTGTATTTTTAACCTTCTCTAATCAAGTTGGTTAAGTGTTTAGCTATCCCTTTCAAGTTTTAAATAAGAATCCATAAATCTCATCACAATCAATACAGAATGAGAAAAAACCCAAATTTCAGGAATCTGCTTGAAGACCATTGTTTCAAAGTGATTCGTAAATTAGAAATCTAAAATAATATATTATTAATATTAAATAAATATAATATATTCATCAACTTTTACTTGATTTTTTTCTTTTGTTTTGCATGAGAAATGTTTTTGAGAAGTTGGATATATCATATATGTTAACTGAAGTCTGAATTTTCAAAAAAAAAAAAAAGGACTGAAGTCTAAAGATATCATCAGGTGGATAATGTTAAGATCTTCTACTTCTTTGACTATCAATAATTCAGTATCAGGTTTGAGTCTGAAATATTAAGAAACCAAAATTAAATTTTTTTCCAGAAAAAGCAAACCTGAGCTGATACCGATAATGGACCACCACTGGTTGAGATTGTAGGCTTGAACAGAGGAAAGGAGGAGACCGATTGGGAAGCCGTAGTTGGTGGGCTGCACATGGGCCACGCTCGGCGGATTCGGGTTGGAATAGGAGATGGGTTCTTAGAGAGAGAAGAGGAAGTGGAAGAGGAAGAGGAAGAGGGTTTAGAGAGAAAAGAGAGAAACTTGACTATCTGAGCTAGATGCAATGTCGGCAGGAGAGAAATAAACCAATGATTTGATGATGGGTCAGGTAATGCTAAATCCATTCTCTCGATCCGCTCTTTTTTTTTTCTTTTTAAGAAAAGTGTCAATATTTTTAATGAATATATATTTATAGAGTCTTTATATGGTTAATTCGTCCTAAAATAAAATATATCAGGACGTAAAATCTAGATACAGATTATGGAAAAGTTTTGACATGTGCATACTATATCTAATAGTCCACATTTTTTACCCTGGTATATTTTTATCAGGACAAACTGACAATAGAAAAATTTATATACATGTATAATGATTTTTACAATCAATTTTTTTATATTAAATAAATGATGAATGAAATAAATAGAAATATAAATTATTTTTTTAAGTAATTATGTTTTTTTTAAAGGAGAACAATGATGTTTAGAAGTAAAAAAAAAAAAAAAACTCAAAAGGATTTCATAGAGAATTAGATGAAATAGATTGCAAATTATATTTGGTATAAATTATGTTTTTGAAGAAATATAAATGATGTTTAGGAGTAAAATAAAACTCAATTTTTTTTTAAAATAATGGATTTTTGAGAAAAATCAAATATTTTTTTCATATTAAAAAAAAGAAAAGAAAAAGAAAAGAAAGAATTAGATGAGAGAAATTACAAATTATTATTAATAATAAAAAAATGGCAATTTGGAAAGAGAATGTTTTGTTTGAGTTATAATTAATATGAGCAGACAAACCATTTATTATGGTTTAACTTTCATGTCAAAAAGTAAAATATTGATACTCGTCAAAGATAAAAGAGAGAATGGATTTAACATGAAAATGATGAAAAGATATTAGAGAAAGATGAAGTTAATTAAATGAGATTTTATATATATTCTTTATCGGTTATAATCATAGAGAAAGATAACCAATGAAATTATTGTTCAACTTCACTACTAATTTATAACTTTTGCACTTAATAGATTCAATTTTTTTTTATCAATCGTTGCATTTATAATAAATGCAACAATAAAATTGAAATATGTTGTTGTGTTCATTTTTTTAGGAATACCGAAATAATTTTAAATGCTTATTAATTTAATCATATATTAAATTAGTTTAATAAGAAGAATGCCAAAAGATAAATAATTTTTAATCATAATAAAAAAATAAAGATAAATTTATATATAAATTTATGGTAAATTTACATTGTATTGTTTAGTATCTTAATTTTATTTTAAATGAGCTAGCCGATCCTAGCTATGCATAGTTACGTCTCTTCTGAGTTTAATATTATTATATAATTAAAGGGTTTAATGATGGAGGACGTTCATTTAATCTGGTAATATGTAAGTAGATATATGTTGAGAGAAACTCTTCAATGAAGTAGTTTTGAAATATATAAAAATTTCATAGATTTTTTTTAAACAAAATAGAGAGATTAATTTTCATAGTTTGTTATTGTATCTAATTAAGATATTGGAAGAATAAATTTTTTATCTATATGACTATTTTTAAACTCCTTACACCAATTATTTCTCTTATATATCAGTGTCATCCTAAGATTATGAATACTGTTATAAATGATGTTGATCCCCACTTGATGTCTACTTTGTGCAATTGATGCGTACTTTGTCCATTTGATCCCACCGCCTGCTTTATCTATTTGATCCACTTTCTTATCTTCATCATCATTATCTTATGCAAGTGGTGCATCTTGTGAACTCTATAAATAGAGATCTCATGATTTTGTAAATGGTTAGTCTCAAACTCTATAGGGCTATTTCTCTCGTCTCTCTCTTAATCCAATTTTGTCCAGTGAAGTGAAATCAAAGATCAGTTAAATACTCTTCTCATATTCTTCTTTATTTATTTTATATGAGATTCATTTATTTACAACAAGTTATCAACACGATTGCATATAAGTTAAAAGGAACTCCTAATGAGTGATTTACTTAAATATCATGGATCTATTTATTTATGCTATTTAGATATTTGCATTTATTTATATGTAACGTACCATGTGAGTTTAGCTCTTAATTTATTATGTCCTTTAAATATTCACATTGTATTTATTTGCAAGGTACCAAGCGAGCTTAGCCCTTGATTTATTATTTCCTTTAATATTCGTATTTAATTATTTACAATATATAAGACTAGTTGTGGCTGTATCGATAAAGACTGGCTACGATATATCGACAGAACCTAATATAGTTATGGATTTAATTATTATGTTTTTCAATATTCGCATTTATTTATATGCAATATATCATGTGAGCTTATGCCATGACAGAACCTATACATAGTTCCGTATAAAAGATTTCTTATGCCGTCAACGGAACCTATATATAGTTATGGATTTATTTATTATATTTTTTCAATATTCACATTTAATTATACGCAATATACAAAACTGGTTACGGCTGTATCAACAGAGACTAGTTACGGCTATGTCGACAGAACCTATATATAGTTCTGGATTTATTTATTATGCTATTTAAATATTCTTATATATTTATTTATACGCAATATATGAGATCGGCTAAATCGACTAACTAGAACTTAAAGTTTCTGGAATTATGATATTTAAGTTGGCACGATTTTGAAAACCGACGAAAACCTGGAGTTCTGGATCCAGTACTATATACATAAATGTCATACTTTATTTTTTAGAACCTGAGGTTTCAAATCCATTCAAAATCTGATGTTTTCTGAATTTTATATATGAACTTGCAGTTCATGGTCGAACCGAAAGTTCAAAAAATCAATATGACCCACGATTTTATTTTATCTCATATTTATGAAGTGATATGTTTCCATGTCATTCATTTTAGCAAAAGGATCTACACATCCCAGCATGATGATGTGAGTTTTATAAAAAGGATTTAAGATCCTAACGTATATTAAAATTGGAAATTATATTTTATCTATTTCGTACATGTTTGATGGTCCTCAAGAAGCAATATCAAGAGTAGTAAAAAAATAAAAGTGATATGAGTGATGACGATTGCTATATGGATCATTGATGAGATAATTGAAAAGAAAAAAACATCAAATGGTGGGTCCATGCAATAATTGTTATATGAACCAAAAAAACATATATTATATAATGGGGTCCATACCGGTGATGTTTATACTATATATATATATATATATATATATATATATATATATATATATAAAGGGCGGGAGGTGAAATAATTATGAAGAACATATAAATTTTTCTCAATAGACGCTTGGCGTTGGTATATAAATGATAAGAGAAAAGGTTTATAGAATAAATCTATTGAAAAAGGTTATCATTTCAGATGAGAAATAAAATGGCATTATAAATAATGTCCATAAAATTCCTAGAAGGAAAAATATATGCCTTGCCGATTGTGCACCGATTCATATAATTCTACGAAGTCATAAATATTTTATGAATTTGACTTTACTCAGAGTAAATGTTAATACTGTATCAGGTCTAACGAATCTGATAGAAATCTCTGGAAGAGCCACGATATTGTTATCAAACAATACTAAATTATGTATCAATGATACTTTACATTATTCAAGCAGAAGAAATCTACTTAGATCAAAGGCATATAACATTATTAATTTCATATTGAGACTATGAATAATAAAAATGTTGAATATCTGTGCATTATTTAGGGCAGAAGTTCGTTATTGAGAAGTTGCATACTTTCTCGATCATATGGATTATATTACAAATTTATAAAATATGTAAAAGTTTATGCAGTTATGAACTAGAAGTTCTCAAATCCAGAAATGTTTATATTTTGACATGACAATTTTGTTTATCAAGGATCTAAGATAATGCGTAGGATCATCGAAAATTATTATGGACATCAATTAAAGTGCCAGAAGATTCTTTAATTCCATAATAATATATGCACAACATGTTCACAATGGAGATTAGTAATAATGAACCATCTCATTCTAAAGTTGGTTTGAATCCTCATCATTCAAAGAGATATATGTGGATATATTCATCCACAAAATGAACATTTTCATTATTTTATGGTTCTAATTGATGCTTCCACGAGATTGTCACATGTTTACTTATTATCAAATATCTCGATATTACTAACACAGATTATTAGTTTTTTTGTGGCATAATTTTCAAATTATACAATCAATTAAATGCCCCCTGATAATATTAGTGAATTTACTAACAAGATATTTGATGAATATTGCATCGCAGTTGGGATTGATGTCACACATCTAGTTTTCAGATATACTCATAATTAGAATGGATCAGTGGAATCACTTATCAAACGTCTCCAAATTATTGCGAGAACTTTATTATTTTGATACAGTTACCAATTTCTATATAGGGACTTGCTCACTTTTTAAGATATTTGATTGTGTTGTATATCTCCTTATTGCATCTCTAGTATGATCTAAGATAAGACTTCTATATCATTATGATATTAATGTTGATATTGATTAATCTTCTATTAGATAATTTAAACTTCAGATAGTTTATATTTTTAAGCACAATCTGTATATTATTATATTGATTAATTTCCAAATGGAAAGTTTCTCCAGAAGAGAAGAGTAAATGAAAAGTTACTTTTATACAAAATAGAGATATCAGTTCAGGTCCTTATATATGTAATAAATGTGTCTCATTTCAAATCTTCGTATCGCTTAAACAAGAAAGATAATTAATCATCATATGATTATTAATTAGTTATCTGATATATTAAATGTAACAAAATTTTATAAGTTGTCATCTCATAAACCCCAACCGAGTGATTGTTCCTGAAGAATGATCAAAGTAAGGGAAACAAATAAATCATTTGATACATATCATAAGCTTGTGAACCTTTGAAAGGTATTGTTATCAAGATCCTAATGTAAACAAACCTCGAGTTATGAAAAAATCCACTTTCTCTAAATCAACTCTATAAGAGTCTGATATATCTAAAGAGACACAAGTCTATGAAATGACTAAATCCATTGAAATAGAAAAATCTCAACAGAGATACAAGAATATAGAAATTGAGAAAATTTCTATAAATCATATGAGAGAAATATGGAATCATAAGGAAACAATCATTGATGATGCATTTTTATACACAGTAACTACTGAAATTATAAATGATAATTACGATATTCATAATGTCAATGATTGTAGATAAAATGCATGATTGGCCTAAATGAAAAGAAACAATTCAAGAAGAATCGACTTCATAAGCCAAACATAACATATTTAGACAAATAGTGCTTCAGACATCTGGAGATGTCAAGCTAGTTGGATACTAAAGGGTCTTTATACGGAAACGTAATGAGAATATCATAAGATATAAGGCACGACTCGTAGTACAAGGTTTCTCATAGAAATTTGATATTCAATAGTGATGAATACAATTACTTTTAGAATTTTTGATAAATTTGGTTGCCTTTAAAAGGCTTGAAATGCATCTTCTAAACGTAGTAATTATTTATCTATATGGTTCACTCAATGCAGATATTTATAATCCCTTAAGGATTTAAAATACTAGAAGCATATAAATCGAGATCTCGTAATCTGTATTTGATGAACCTACATGGAAAGTTGACTATCTGAGCTAGATGCAATGTCGACAAGAGAGAAATAAACCAATGAATTGAGGATGGGTTAGGTAATGCTAAATGCACTCTCTCAATCCACTCTCTCTTCTTTCTTTGTTAAGTGTTAATATTTTTAATATATATATATATATATAAATAGTCTTTCTATTATCAGTTCGAATTGATATAGGATATATCAGTTCCTTGCATGTGGGTCATTAGATTTAAAAGATGCTTTGACAAGTGTATGCAGCAAAATCAAAACATTTAAATCTAATGGCCCACATGCAAGGAACTGATATATCTTATATCAGTACGAACTGACAATTAAGGACTAACATGACTTCTGGGTTGATTTTAGTGATGGGAGGGTTTTCTGGGTCCGAAAGGACGGCGGAGTTGGGTTCAACTGCAAAGTTGGGTTGGGCGGAGCTAGGTTCTATGACGGCTTTTGGTGGTGGTTTGGAGCTGGTGGCTCAGTTTTAGTTCTAGATTGTGTGGATTTGGTGTTAGGTTCTAGAAAAGGATTTGGTTGAATCTGAGTTTGATCCAACATGTTGAATGTAACTCTTTTTTTAAAATAAAATATTAATTTGATGGGTTTTTTTTACCAATTTAATTGTTTTATTTAAAAAAAATTAAAGTGATAATAAAAAATATTATGGAGATCTTTTGATGGAAAGTTAAAGGCAAATTGTCCTGGCAAGTCCCACATTCATTTTAAGGGTATGATTAGAGAACTAAATTCCAGGATATGGTAATATGATTCAAAAGAATGTTATATTATCTCATATGAAATAAACTTTTATTTTAAAAAATGTACATATATTATTTATTCCAATTAAGGTAAAAAAAATGTTATAATATTATAGTTAGAAGTGATTTTAATTAATTACAACCAAACAGGTTCAAAAGCTCTTCTTCAAGGGTAAAAAAGGCATATCATAATTAGAAGAGATTTTAAAATGTTACAACCAAACAGTCTTAAAAGCTCTTTCTGATACAGAAGCTCTTTTGAAATATATCATCCAAACAGTAAATGAAAAGCTTAGGTTTTTACTTCTCTTCTTCTACTGACAAAAGTCAAAAGTAAAAGTTATCCCAAACCGGCCCCAAGACTATTTTAGTTTCACCTTTTATATATTTTATTTTTTTGTTGTTGTTAGCTGGAACTTAGCCTTTTTTTTCTTGACAGAATTTCACATAAGTCCTATCTTTTTGGTTATTTGTCACACTTATAAATGTCTTTCCAAATTCATCTTTAGTCTTAACTTTTTCCAAAACTCATCACTTTAGTCCATTTGACAAAATATGTGAAAGTCAATTATTTTAAAACTTATGAAAGTACATTTTTGCCCTTATTACTATTTAATTTAGTTAAAATGATTATATTAGCTTTAAATTAAAATGAAAACTAATAAAATTCTCAATAATAAAATCTTAAATAAATATATTACAAAAAAATCTTAAATAAATAAAAATAATAAAATCCATTATTTTTTTCTCTTTTTTTGTAATTTTGTCATAATTAATATTTATTTAGCTAAAATGATTATCTTAGCTTTAAATGATTTTTTTTCATTATTTTTTTTTGTAAACTATTTATTTAAGATTTTATTATTGAGAATGTTATTGTTTTTTATTTTAATTTAAAGCTAAGATAATCATTTTAGCTAAATAAAAACCCATTATGAAAAAAAATACAAAATAAGAAAAAATTAAAGGATTTTTTAATTATTTATTTAAGTTTTTTTGTAATATATTTATTTAAGATTTTATTGTTGAGAATTTTATTGTTTTTCTTTTTAATTTAAAACTAAGATAACCATTTTAGTCAAATTAAATAGTAATAAGGGTAAAAGTGTACTTTATAGGTTTTAAAATAGTTGACTTTTACATATTTGGTCAAATGGACTAAAGTGATGAGTTTTGGAAAAAGTTAGGACTAAAGTTATGAATTTGGAAAGACATTTATAAAGGTGACAAATCACCAAAAATGTAGGACTTATGTGAAATTGCGTCTTTTTTCTTTTATATTTTTACTTTTTTTGGTTGGGATTATTTTTGTCCCAGACTTTTGTTCTTTTTTTTAAAATTTTATTATTTATATTTAAAATAATAAATTTATTTAATCTGATTTTAAAATTAATTTAATATATGTTATTTTATTTTAATATTTAAAAAAATTCAATTAAAAATTAAATGTTAATTCATTTCAAATTTATGTTATTTATTTTTAAAATTTTATTTGTTTTTAAAAATATTTTATTTTATTCAAAAAATAATTTAATAACTTTTTTAACAAAATTTAATTTAAAATATTTTTTACTTTCTTTGAATCGATTAAAATGATTTTATTTATTTTAATATAATTTTATCCTTACCTCTCACAAAAAAACAATTAAATTATTTTTTATCCAATAATATATTATACTAAACAAGAAACACTTTTATTTCACAGTACCAAGTCCAATCCATCCAAATAGTCCAATCATATTGAATCTCATGCACCAAACGTGCCCTAAGAGAATAATATACTGATTTACAATCAATTCTTGTGCAAACTTGGAATTGAGTATCTCTATTTTAAACCTTCTCTAATCATGTTGGTTGGTTCAACAAGTGTTTAGCTATCCCTCACAAGTTTTAAATAAGAATCCATAAATCTCATCACAATCGATAGAGAATGAGAAATACCCAAATTTCAGGAATCTGCTTGAAGACCATTGTTTCAAAGTGACTCGAAAATTAGAAATCTAAAATAATATTTTATTAATATTAAATAAATATAATATATTCATCAACTTTTACTTAATTTTTTTCTTTTGTTTTGCATGAGAAATGTTTTTGAGAAGTTGGATATATCATGCATGTGAACTGAAGTCTGAATTTTCAACAACTAAAAAAAAAAGACTGAAGTCTGAAGATATCATCAGGTGGATAATGTTAAGATCTTTTACTTCTTTGACTATCAGTAATTCAGTATTGGGTTTGAGTCTGAAATATTAAAAAACCAAAATTAAATTTTTTTTTCCAGAAAAAGCAAACATACCGATAATGGACCACCACTGGCTGAGATTGTAGGCTTGAACTGAGGAAAGGAGGAGACCGATTGGGAAGCCGTAGTTGGTGGGCTGCACATGGGCCACGCTCGACGGATTCGGGTTGGAATAGGAGATGGGTGCGTACTGCGTAGAGAGAGAAGAGGAAGAGGGTCTGGAGAGGAGAGAAACTTGACTATTTGAGCTAGATGTGATGTCGGCATGAGAGAAATAAACCAATGAACTGAGGATAGGGTTAGGTTTTAGAATTTAGTTTTCAGAAAAATAGGTTAGAGAGTGAAGGGCTGTTTAGGGTCCATTCTGTAAACATTTTTCGTATACTATTTTTTGAAAAGAAAAACGAAAATGAAAACAGTTGTTATAGGGATTTTTTGATGGCATGACAAGTTAGCATGATCACCTGAAAGTACAGTGACTAGATATGCCACGTCACCAGAGTCAGCTACGAAAGATCAACCCAATGCGACCAATAGATGATTTCAAGGCTTGATCAAGTTTCCCTAAGATGGTCGGGAAAACTAAACGATCGGGTATTAATAACCTGGTCGGGGAAAATAACCGATCGGGTAGAGAAAACTTGGTCAGGTAAAATCAATCCGATCGGGGTAAAAGAGATCTGGTCGGGTTAGATAATTGGTCAGTTAGATAATGCATGGGAGACATTGAAGGCAATCACGACTTAAATACGTAGAAAAAGAGTCATAAGACACCTTGTAGTATACTTTGATAAAGAGATAAACTTCCTTAGATATCAAAGTCCAAATCGGGCAACAAATCTAATTCATTCAATTCATGGAAGACGCGAAACAGGAAAGAAGATAAAGACGACTTCAACAAGTAATCAGTCCTAACTAGACACCACTACCTTTCCTCATTTGTATACCAATATTTAAGGTTCTATACACATATAAATAGACCCTAAAATAACGTTGTGAAAAAGAGAGGAAAACATAGAATACAAGAGAGCAAGAGAGTCTAAGTGTGTAATCGTATTATTCATAGTGAATTTCTCTCCTCACCGTCACCGGCAAACGTGGATGTTTCCCTACCTCGGGGTTTTACCACGTAAAACTTGTGTGCATGCTTAGCTTTCTTCGATTTTCTTCACAACATCTTTAACAATTTGCAATAACCTGTTGGACGCGTGATTGACTTTACGCAATCCAAAAATCACCGTCAACAATTGGTGCTAGAAGGAGGGGGTGGTTGAACTAACTTTTGCTAAGTTAACCTCAAAGAACTTGTGAAGCAGTGACATGGCAGATAATAGGGATGGAAGTCAGTCCCCGCATAATGATGGTACCCCTCGTGGTGTTGACAACTCTGGCCCAATGAACGCTAGCATCGCTGGAGGAATTCTGCCCTCCGTGACTCCGACATCAACTGGTCAAACCACGATAATCACCGTAAATACTCCCTTAGGAATTTCCCCATATGCATTCCAGCAGGTCCAAGAGTCCCTACGGAGAGTCATTGAAGAAGCCGCTAGACAGAGAATCAGTATAACGGCAACTGCTAATCTGAACTCACCGTACCAACTATCTACACCTATGGTGGCCCAAGACCCCAAGATGCATTTTGAGATAGTGGGAGTGACCCCAGACGCGCCCCGTAAAATTGGTAGAGATAAGGCAGATTACCTTGGAAAGGGGGAACACTCCCAAATGGGAGATGAAAGGATTAACGGACGGGGTAGGCAAGATCTATATCAAACAGATTCTGAGCCGGAGGAAACCCGTAGAGATGTTCGTAGACGAGATCGATCTAGTTCGTCAGATGATAGTGATCAACCACCCCGCAGAACATGGCGAAGGGGCAAGTCCCTGTTAAGAATCGATACCCCAAAGGTGGGCACCTACAGAATCCAGCAAGGATTCACCGACCGTCAGCGATCGGGAATAGATAATGAGCCAGAAGAAAAGTGAGATATCATGATACGAAAATTAACCCAGAAGGTAGAAGCATTAGAACATTGTCAGAAGCCACAAGATTTATTGGATAATGGTTCTGAAAGCCCCTTTTATGAACAACATTCTCTAAACCCAGTTCCCAGAAAGATTCAGAATGCCTCAGGTTGAACAATTTAAAGCAGACACGGATCTAAAGGAACACGTGAGACGTTTCCGAAGTACGATAGTACAGTACGCTTACAACGACCCACTGTTATGCTTGACGTTCCCACAAACACTCAGAGACTTAGGATCTAGGTGGTTTGGAAGGCTCCCTCAAGGAACAATCAAGAATTTTTGAGAATTGACCCAAGCTTTTTCACGACAATTCCTGAGAAATATATAAACAAAGAAATCAATAGCTCACCTCGCCACCCTCAAACAGGGAAAGAACGAATCATTGAAAGACTACCTGAAAAGGTTCTCTTAGGAAGTATCAGGGATCCATAATCCCAACGATGAGGCTGTGGTGGCCGCCTTCACCAATAGCCTACAGAAGGGTAGGCTATCATTCGATTAGAGAAGGGAAAGCCCAAATACATACGCCGACCTAATGGATGTAGCAGGCAGTTATGCAATGGCTGAAGAAGAGGAGTTGGCTCAAGGGGGTAGTATATGCACAGGGGTCATCCCGGAGAGAACGCCAATGTAAAGAACCAGAGGGGTGATCACCATGAGAGTGATGGGAACAAGGATAGTCATCAAGACGAGAATCGTAGAAACAATCGGAACGACAAAAAGTTCCATGCTCAGTACACTAACTACACCCCCATCACCAAGAGACAAGAGAAAATCCTAGCAATCGTAGAAGACCAGAAGCCAGTCAAATATCCTCCTAGACAGTCAACCTATGCTCGAAAAGACACATCAAAATACTGCAGGTTCTATAAGGAAAGTGATCACAATACATCAAAGTGCTACCAGCTAAGAGACCACATTGAGACACTTATTAGGGAGGGTCATCTCAAAGATTTAATTCTTAAAAGGGCAAACGATCAGCAGAAGGATCCCCTCTGGGACAACCAGCCAAGGGGAAACCAGGAAAAGAAACAAAGCTCGGGCTGAGGCAGCGGCGAATGGATAGTCAACACTATTTTTTAACAACCCTACATAAAAAAATCTACTATTGAAAGAGATAGCTTAGTTGCTTTCAGTTTAAGATATTTTTAGTTTGTTTTTAGTTTTTCTAATTATTTTTGGTTTTGATATTGTTAATTTGCAGATTAATTAATAAAGAAGCCAAGAATGGTGTTCAAATTTTTTATAACCATCTTTGTTATCAAAGATAAACTCATAGACCTAACACCTGCCATGGTGGGTAAAGGTGCCCGAGAGTCTAAGAAGTCGGTTGTTAGAGATCTGGCGCGCCTGCGGAACTGACTAGGTGCATATAAAGCACTGTCAGCAATCCAGACACCCAGAGAAAAAAACACTTGGGTACACCATCGGGAAAAACCTGGTGAAATGCGTTCGGCTGTGTTAGTATTGCACTAACGATTCGGCCAAACCCTTGTAAACAGACAAAACCGGGAGACATCCTTAGTGACTTGTTTACATGGGAAAAACAGGGAAAAATGGGGCAAGGTTCCCAGATCACCTCTTGGCTGAAGACTCAAGATAGTCGGGAATTATCCCGAACAAGTAATCGGGACACCAACTGAATCAGTTTCAAGGACCAAGATGGTCGGGAATTATCCTAGGCCACATCACCAGAGTCAGCTAGGAAAGATCAACCCAAGACGACCAATAGATGATTTCAAGGCTTGATCAAGTTTTCCCAAGATGGTCGGGGAAACTAACCCATCGGGTATTAATAACCTGGTCGGGGAAACTAACCGATTGGGTAGAGACAACTTGGTCGGGTAAAGCCAATCTGATCAGGGTAAAAGAGATCTGGTCGGGTTAGATAATTGGTCAGTTAGATAATGCATGGGAGACATTGAAGGCAATCACGATTCAAATACGTAGAAAAAGAGTCATACTTAAACAAGGCACCTTGCAGTATACTCCGATAAGGAAATAAACTTCCTTATAGATATCAGAGTTCAAATAGGGCATCAAATCGAATTCATTCAATTCATGGAAGACGCTAAACAGGAAAGAAGATAAAAACGAATCAGTCCTAATTAGACACCACTACCTTTCCTTATTTGTATACCAAGATTTAGGGTTCTATACACATATAAATAGACCCTAAAACAACGTTGTGAAAAAAAGAGGAAAACATAGAATACAAGAGAGCAAGAGAGTCTGAGTGTGTAATCATATTATTCATAGTGAATTTCTCTCCTCGTCGTCACCGGCAACCGTGGATGTTTCCCCACCTCGGGGTTTTACCACGTAAAACTTGTGTGAATGCTTAGCTTTCTTCTATTTTCTTGCCAACATCTTTAACAATTTGCAATAACCTGTTGGACGCGTGACTGACTTTCCGCAATCCAAAAATCACCGTCAACAACAGTGTTTTTGGTTTCAATTTCAAAATCCGAAAACGCGTCTGGTAGCATATGTTGAAACCTATATTCTGAAAATAAAAATACTAAAAGCGCGTCTGGTAGATCAACCGAAAAATATCAAAGTTTGATATTAAATTCATCTCAAATAAGTATCAACTAAATCAAAAAAAATTAAAATATTAATTTTTTTGTGGCCGATCTAGTCTACAAAACCACTGATCAACAATAAAATTCAAAGAAAAATGAACAAATGAACTAAAGATCCAATCTGAATCTTCTCAAACCAATCAACAACAGAGCTAAAACCACCGTACCCAGATTCACTTTCATCAAATTTTCGAAAACTTGTAAACAAACAATTCAAATAAAAATGAACAATCCTATTTTTGCATACCAGAACCCAGAATCCAAATCAGCTTCTAAATAATTCTCACTTCCTACAAAATCATTCATGTTTTCTAGTTCATTAATTTCAAACACAGAAAACTAGAAAATCTATTCAAAATCTTCATAAAAAAAGCTAAAACTACACAAATCATCCTATTTTTGATAGATAAACTTGCATTCCCACAATCCAGAGTTCACATAATCAAGCAATATTCTACAAATGGAAACTACACAGTTCCTTCATACTAATAATACAAACCAAAATCATGATACTACCAGAAGTTGAAGACAAGATGAAGACAAATTGATCGGGGGCGAGCTGAAGAAGAAAACCAGACTGTCGTTGAAGAAGACGACTAAATCGGTGAGTTGAAGAAGAAGACTAGACCGCCGTTGAAGAAGACGACCAGATCGGCGAGCTGAAGAAGATGACCAGACCGCTGCTAGAGATGGCAGTATTCCCCACGGGGCCTGGGACCCGCGGGGCCCTGCCCCCAAAGGGGTGGGGATGGGGGATCACATTCGGGGATGGGGACGGGGATGGGGATAAATCTTGTCCCCGAAGGTGAAACAGGGCGGGGACAGGGGAAGCACTCCCCGCCCGGTCCCCGCCCCGATATATATATATAATATAATATATAATATTCATAATTTTTAAATCATTTAATGTTAATTTTTTTAAGAATAAATAGTTTTCTTAACTTAAAAAAAAAAACTATTCATCTCCTTTGTTTTAATTGGCCTACTCTCTCCCCAATGTGGCTATTACTATTCCCCAAGTCATTTTATACTAGACTATCAGACTCTCATCCTGCAAATCGGCCAAATGTGGCTATTACTATTCCCCAAATCATCTTATCCAGTTATCCTAGACTATCAGACTCTCCTCCTGCAAATCAAGCCGATGTGTACTCCTATTTTGATGCTTTTTGAAATTTGTCAGTGTCCTCAGTTCTTTGTTGATTGTTGAGTGTTTGATAAGTGAAGACCTATCTAGACAGCAGGTGTGTATTCCTCTTTTGATGCTTTTTGAAATTTGTCTTGATTTTATAATTATTTGATTGATTTTCTCTTTTAGTCATAGTTTCTTGAGTTTAATTATATTTAAAAAAATCTGGATAATTGTTATATAAAAAAAAAATTAGTTGTAAGCATCTAGGTTTGAACTTTGAAATGAGAATGGCCGACTAGAGACTTTTATTTAGATGATTGAATTGAAATTAACTGTTTTGTATAGTCTTAATTCTCTGGCATGAAAAATTTCTCTTGTTTTAGATTTTTTGTATAATCTATACTCTCTGGTATGAAGGGCTCTCATGATAATGATTAATGAACAGATGTCGATATCTTTTAGGATTAGGGAAAGATTCATCAATTAATCATCCATGTATTATAAAGTTGTTCCATGGATAAATTTAATTAATCTGTGATTTGTAAAATACTAAAATAGCATTAAATTTTAAAATAAAACGTGGTCAGGTCTTTAGTGAATTTGCTTTGGCATTGTACAAATATTTTAATGGAGTTTTGTGTTGTATTATAATTTTATAATTATATTAAACATAAATAACTCCACTTTCATGATAGGTGATCATCGTTGTATTGCACTTTTGTTGGATTTGTATACGACCTTCACACCTATATATATATATATATATATATATATATATGTTTTATTAGTGTCATATGTCTGTTTATATATTGTTTGTTTGTTTGTTTTATTATATCGAATATGTATTTTGCTTTACATTAATATTTTTCATCTTTGTTTTTATTGAATCTGTATTTTGCTTTGTATTTGTTCTATTATTGATACATTGGTATGTTTTTCCTTTTTCAGTCAGTAACTTAGCATGGATCCTAAAAAGATTGATAACACTAGTAATACTACTACCGGAGTTGAACTAGTTGTTGCTAAGATACCAAAACCCACTCCAAAGTTGGAACGACCTGAACCGACACTCCAATAGATGTAGATGGACTTGAACATGATGATACTAAGAAGAGGAAATTGAAATCTGTTGTTTGGAACCACTTCAGCAAGCAAAAAATCAAAGGTATGGATAAGGCTGTCTGCAATTATTGCAAGAAGAAGTTGGCTGGATCAAGTAGAGCTGGGACAACGCATTTGCATGATCATTTTAGGATATGTCCTCTAAGGAAGAATAAGGACATAAAACAGTCACTTATGAATCCCAACAAGTCAACAGATGGGAAAATATCAATTGGGACATATTCTTTTGATCAAGATTATGATAGACATGCGCTCGCCAACATGATTATCCTCCATGAGTACCCACTTTCGATGATTGAACATCGCGGTTTTAGGACGTTTGTCAACTCTCTGCAGCCTTTGTTTCCTCATGTATCAAGAAATACCATCAAGAAAGATATCTTGGGAATTTATGGAGTGGAGAAATCTAAAACGCAACAAGTTTTGGAAGGCAACCATGGAAGAATTGCAATAACCACTGATCTATGGACTGCCTCAAATCAGAAGAGAGGTTACATGACCGTCACTGCACATTTCATTGATGAGTCTTGGACTTTACAAAGTCGAATTATCAGGTAATATATCTACTTGGATCATTTTACTTTTCATAATTCTAGTTTGCATTATTTTTTTTTATAGTAATCTTTACTAGTTTTGTTCTTTTATATAATTGTCAGGTTCATTTATGTGCCATGCCCACACACAGCTGAAACCCTTTCGGAGGCATTAATGAGTTGCTTGTTGGACTGGAACATCGATCGTAAGTTATCTACTTTGACTGTGGATAATTGCACTACTAATGATGCCATGATCCATATGATATGTGATAAGTTGCCATGTAGCTCATTGATGTTGGGTGGTAACTTATTTCATATGCGGTGTTGTGCACACATTCTCAATTTGATTGTGAGGGCTGGATTGAGTGCAATTGAGACCGGTATTGAGGCTATTCGTGATAGCATTGCGTTCTGGACTGCAACACCAAAGAGGGTAGAAAAGTTTGAGGAGGCTGCGCGACAACTGAAAGTTCCTTGCACCAAGAAATTGGCACTTGCTTGTGTTACCAGGTGGAATAGCACTTACATTATGCTTGCTACTGCACTAATTTACAAGGATGTGTTTGCTCACCTTAAACAACGTGAGTCTGCATATAAAACTTTGCCTTCTGATCATGATTGGATGTTAGCAACAAAAATGTGTGATAAGCTAAAATTATTTTATTCTGTTACTGAAATGTTTTCGGGAACAAAATATCCTACATCAAATATGTACTTCCCTAAGGTTTGTGAGATCAAGTTATTGCTTGATGAATGCTTGTTATCAAATGTTGAGGAGATAAATGTTATGGCAGCCAATATGGTGGGAAAATTTGATAAATATTGGATGGTGATTCATGGATTATTAGCCATAGCAACTGTTTTAGATCCTAGATTCAAATTGAAGTTAATTGAGTATTATTTTCCTAAGATATATGGCAATGACAGTGAAAAGCAAATTGACAGAATTAGAAAGATGTGTTATGATTTGGTCAATGAATATCAAGTGAAATATAGTGATAGGCAAGACACTATACCTATGGACCTTCAAGTTCTCACTATGGAAGATGTGCATGAACATGATACTATGGATCCTTTGGTAGGATATGATCTCTTTGTTAGTAGTACTTCTAATGTTGATGGTGTCAAGTCTGAGTTAGACTATTATTTGGAGGAGTCTGTCTTGCATAGGGCTGCTAGTTTTGATATCCTAGCTTGGTGGAGGACAAATGGAATTAAATATCCAATTTTACAGTGTGTTGCTAAGGATATCTTGGTTGTCCCTATCTCTACTGTTGCATCTAAGTCAGCTTTAAGCACTGGTGGTCGACATTTGTCTCTACATCGAAATAGGCTTAATCATAAGACTTTAGAAGCTTTAATTTGTGCCCAAGATTGGTTATGGACAACTATGGAAGGTATGAACAAATTGTTTTTATTATTTAAATTGATGATTTTTTTTTAATTTCAATAAGGTAATCTACTAATCTTATTTACTTGATGTCTTGTAATTTTTCAGGTTCAACAAGCTCTCCCCTTTATTCAATCAAGGAAGAAACAATCAAAGCTGATGAGGTAAATGTAAATGGTGTATTTGCTTATTATGTGATTTAAACTAATTTAAGAAAATGAAATTAATAATGTACTGTTGTATTTTGTCAGGATCCAAGTTTTGTGAAGTATGATGCTTGAGAAGAAATAGCATGAGCAACAATGAAGTAAAGATTAAAGCTATGAGGAATAGACAAGGAAGGAGAATTTTATGTCTATGTTTTGATGTTTTCAAACTCTTTTTGATTATGTCTCTTTTGCTGAGATTTGGTTTGCATATGTTTAGAAATTGGTTATGTTTTGATGCATGAGACCTTTTGTGGCTCTAAGATTTGATTTGCATATGTTTAAATTCTAAACTTCGGAATTTGGTTTGTTTTATAGAATCTTTGATTTTAGACTAAATATAAATTTCTACTTTATTCTTTGTCTTTTTTAAGTTGTACTTTTTTAAATGTATAGTTTTATTAGACGGGGAATGGGGCGGGTATGGAGAAGGCCCCTCCAATGGGGAATCCCAGGCTCCGGCCCCGCTTCTCTTAATACGGGGATGGGGACGGGGATGGGGATGGTTTTGGGGGACGGGGATGGGGATGGTAAAGTATCCCCCGACCCCAACCCGCCTCGTTGTCATCTCAAACCGCCGCTGAAGAAGAAGCTGAAGAAAAGCTGAAAAATAGTAGATCGGCGGCGAGCTGAAGAAGAAGAAAACCAGATCGGTGGCGGCGAGCTAGAGCTGATTAGCAGCAGCGACTGCGGCGGCGAGCTGAAGAAGACGAACATATCAGGAAAAGAGAAGACAAGGACAAAAGAAGATGGCACGGTGAAGAGAAAACAGAAAGAAAAAATCATTGTTAAATTTTTTTTCAAAAACAAAAACAAAAATGACAAAATAAGTTTTTTTTTGTTTTTCAAATATTTCACTGTTAACACTAGTTTTGTTTTTCATTTTTTTTTTGTTTTTTGAAAATAAAATGAAAAACGGTTAACGAACGTGAATTTGAAATTGTTTTGGAAACAAAAAAACGAAAACGGACTGAAAACAATTGCAGGACGGGGCCTTAATTACTATTTAGACTTTAAATTCTTAAAAAATGATGAAGATAATTAAATAAAATTTTATATATTCTTTATCGGTTAGAATAATAGAGTAGGAGAAGTGGGGAATCAATGTGATATGAATTTTCCGGTTAAAAAAATTATATGAAGAATTTAGAAAGAAAAGAGAGAAGAATTGAATAAACAGAGGAGATAGTTTGTTTGATTGATAATTGCTTCCCCTATTTTGTTGATTCAAGACTATATATATAGTCTGATGCACAACTAATTTATTTACTACAAACCTAACTAACATATGTATTACAAATAACAAAATCACAACTAATTTATTTATTACAAACCTAACAACTTGTCTAATACATACCTGCCTCTTGACACGTGGAACCATGTGCCATTGATTACCTGAGACCCTTTATTTACATGGCCCACATGTAGAATCATGCATACATCACATGCACATATCACATTGTAATTTATAACTTAGCATCTAAGAGCATCTCACAAGCCATATCAGTATATTTGGCTCTATCAGACTTTTCAAATGAGATTCTTCAAATATGATTTTACTTCTCTCTTTTCAATATTGAAGAGCAACTTCTTCCTCTTCAATTGCCAACAAGGACGTAGCTTAACTGGTAGATGGACAAACTTGGGGCTGAGGCAATGTGATATGAATTTTCCGATTAAAGAAATTATATGAAGAATTTAGAAAGAAAATAGAGAAGAATTGAGATAAACAGAGGAGATAGTTTGTTTGATTGATAATTGTTTCCCCTGTTTAGATGATTCAAGACTATATATATAGTCGGATGCACAACTAATTTATTTACTACAAACCTAACATATGTATTACAAATAACAAAAGCACAACTAATTTATTTATTACAAACCTAACAACTTGTCTAATCCATACATGCCTATTGATACGTGGAACCATGTGCCATTGATTGCATGAGACCCTTTATCTACATGGCCCACATGTAGAATCATGCACACATCACATTGTAATTTATAACTTAGCATCTAAGAGCATCTCAAGCCATATCAGTATATTTGGCTCCACCAGACTCTTCAAATGAGACTCTTCAAATGAGATTCTTCTAATAAGATTTTACTTCTCTCTTTTCAATATTGAAGAACAACTTCTTCCTCTTCAATTTTCAACAGGGGTGTAGCTCAACTGGTAGTTGGACGAACTTGGGGCTTAGGCAAATAACTCACGGGTCAAATGCTCGAATCCTATCAATGATGAAAGTATTAAAAAAAAATACATAGTCCAGGATTAATAGATATTGTCAACCAAAAAAAAAACCTTTTCCCTCTTCAATTATTATTATATTACTTTTTATATCACATCGTCATTAATATTTTACATCTATAACATTTTTATCTTTTTAATTAAATCCAATTAATATATAATAAGTTTTAATTTATAAATGTTATCATTATAAAAATTATACCAAAAGAAAGATCTCATCTAGATCATTAAAACGAGACTAATATTGAATATTTAATAATAACATATGAATAATTTAGAAGGTCATTCAAACGATTTTCATAGCTACTTAAAAATAATACTAGTTTTGAAACTAGTGAATTTGAAAAATTATTATTTCTAACTTGAAAAAAAAATGGAGGGTAATTAGATTTGAAGAGTAAAAATAGAAAAGTCTTTTGGAGGTACTCTAATAGATTCAATTTTTTTTTTATTATTGATCATTACATTTTTAATAAATATAACAATAAAATTAGAATGTGTAGTTTTATTGATTTTTTTAAGAATATTGAAATAATTTTAAATATTTATTAATTTAATCATATATTAAATTAGTTTAATAAGAAAAATATCAAAAGAATCATATTAAAAAATAAAGATAAATTTATTTGTATGTTTTTGGTAAATTTACGTTGTATTTTTTAATATCTTAAATTTTTATTTTAAATGAGCTAGCCCCCCCCCCCCCCCCCCTACAAAGTTACGTCTTTGGATGTAATATTATTATATTATTATACGGTTCAATACGGTTAAATGATGGATGGTGTTCATTTAATCCGCTAATATCTAGGTTCGAGTGACCACCACTATATATATATAGTTTTTCTATTGTCAGTTCGTCCTGATATAAAATATATCAGGACGAAAAATGTGGACCACAGATTATGGAGAAGTTTTGACAAGTGCATACACTTTGAGTCAAAGTATGTAAATTTAATGTTAAACATTTTTCGTCATGATATATTTTATATCAGAACGAATTGATAATAGAAAAATTGTGTATAAATATATATATATATATATATTTATATATATATAATTTGGTTCATCAATGTTCCAGCTCATATATTATTATTATTATTATTATTATTATTATTATTATTATTATTTTAATGTTAGTTCATATATTAAATAATGTTAAGCCTATAAACTTATCTACCTCTTTTAATATTCAATTGTTAGGTCACAATTTATTGCTCAATGCTGTTTTGTCTGTATTCTCATTTCTCCACCTACTTCCTTACAATAATAATAATAATTTTAATATCATGGAGGTTGTTTTAATAAAATTGAAATAGCAGATTTAATAACAAGAAGTAATAATAAATTGAGACAAAACGTGGGAATAAATTTACTCTTATTATTGCCTTTTGTTTCCCCATTTTTTATTGATTGAAAGTGTAGCTATGACGTCTTGCCTGTTTTTGATTCTACATGCAAAAATCACTAAACAACAAAACATGGCCTATTAACAAGGCTTGGCAACTGATCATAATTTGACAACAAAATAGCCACCGGTCATAAGAGTAAAAGCCAATCTTTGTTTTGTCTACACGTATGGTAACACTAAGCAAATACTGGTATGGACGTATGGTGATGAATCCATAATATTCCACATTACTTTACAACATTCCATAATACTCCCTATTGGATTATCACCACTTATATCTTGATTTGTTAGGAAAACCCTAATGGGATAAAAACCTAAGTGATATTGGACGTATTCAGAACTGTTTCATTAAAACCTTTCCGGTAAAACCCAGTGAGATAAAATCTGGTGAAGGGAAAAAGAGTACAGTACATATATGTCCATTCAAAATTTTCTCTCCCTGATTGAACGCTCCTCTGAATAAAAGTTCAATATCAATCTTGTAATTTGCAGAGTCGACGCATGCTGATCTCATATACCAGTTTCTCAAAGGTTGATGTAGGCAATGCTTTCGTAAACAGATCTGCAAGATTATATGTAGACCGTATTTGTTTAACATCAATTTTTTGGCTCTGTTGAAGTTCATGAATATAGAAGAATTTATGAGAAATATGTTTGGTTCTATCTCCTTTGATATAGCCCCCTCTAACTTGAGCGATACAAGCCGCATTATCTTCAAATATCGTTGTCGGCATTTCTGTAGATAATGAAAATCCACATGTATTTTGAATATGATAAATAACTGACCTTAGCCAAATACATTCTCGACTTGCTTCATGAAGTGCAAGGATCTCTGATTGATTAGAGGAGGTAGCCACAAGCGTTTGCTCTGTGGAGCGCTAGGAGATTGCTGTGTCATTATAGGTAAAAACATATCTCGTTTGTGAACGAGCTTTGTGGGGATCAGACAGATACCCGGCATCAGCATAACCAAGTAAACCTGAAAATTTGTTAGATTTTGAATAATATAATCCTAAATCTTTCGTTCCACAAAGATAATGAAAAAGATGTTTAATCCCATTTCAATGTCTTCGAGTTGGTGCTGAACTGAATCTAGCAAGCAAATTTACTGAAAATGTGATATCTGGTCTAGTACATTGAGCCAGATATAATAAAGCACCAATTGCATTAAGATATAGTACTTCAGGACTAAGTATCTTTTCACCATTTTCAAGTAGCCGGAATGGATCTTTCTTAGGATCAAGATTTCTAACAATCATAGGGGTACTTAATGGATGAGCATTGTCCATATTAAATCTTTTCAAATCTTTTCAATATATGTTGATTGATGGATAATTATTCCGTTTGATTTATGCTCAATCTCTAGGCAGAGACAATATTTTATCTTTCTCATGTCTTTCATTTCAAATTCCCTTTTCAAATACTCGACAGTTTTCAGGAGCTCTCCAGGAGTTCCAATCAAATTCATATCTTCAACATAAACTGTTATAATAGCAAATCCAGATTCTGATTTCTTTATGAAGACATATGGGCATATAGGATTATTAATATATCCCTATTTAATCAAATATTCACTAAGGCGGTTGTACCACATGCGCACAGATTGCTTTAATCCATACAATGACCTTTGTAATTTAATTGAATATAAATTGTGAGGTCTATAGCTGTATGATTCTGGCATTCTAAATCCTTCAGGGATTTTCATATAAATATTTGAATCGAGTGAGCCATATAGGTAGGTAGTTACTACGTCCATAAGAAACATTTCAAGTCTTTCTGAGATAGCCAAACTCATCAAAAATCAAACGGAATTGTATCTAACACTGGTGAATATGTCTCATCAAAATCAATACCAGGTCTCTGTGAGAAACCATGTCCTACGGGTCGTGCCTTATATCGCACCACCTCGTTTTTCGCATTACGTTTCCGTACGAAAACTCATTTGTATCCAACAAGTTTGATGTCTTCAGGCGTCTGGACTATAGGTCCAAATACTTTACGCTTGGTAAATGAAGTCAATTCTGTTTGAATTGCTTCTTTCCATTTAGGCCAATCAGACATTTGCCTACAATCGTCGAGGTTATGAGGCTCATAATCATCATTTAAAATTTTGGTAGCCACTGTGTACGAAAATATATCATCGATGATTGTTTCTTCACGATTCTACATTCCTCCTGTATAATTTATAGAAATTTCCTCATTTCTATGTTCTTGTATCTCTTCAGAGATTCCTTCCCCTGCGGGGGTTTCTTGTGTCCTTTCAAGGACATCTAACTCTTGTGGAGTTGATTTAGAGAAAGTGGATTTATTTATAATTTCAGGAGTATGATCCTGATATTTTGTTTTCTTCCTCCAGAGAACAGTATCTTTCGAACCAAGTAGCCTACCACGCTTCTGGCGTACATTAGATGATTCTTTTGCTATTATTTATTTAGATCGTTCTTCTGGAACAATCACCCATGCCGATACATTAACAGCTGGGATGTATGATTTTGTTACCCTAGTAGCATCTGTAAATGCATCTAGTAACTGATTTGCTATTGTTTGAAGGTGAACTATCTTTCGTACTTCATTCTCACATTGAGATGTGTATGGGTCAAGATGAATTAGACTACGGACTTTCCAAGAAAATTCACGCTTCTCTTTAGGAGAAGTTTTTCGTTTCCTTAATGATGGGAAATTTTTCTCATCAAAATGAAAATCAACAAATCGTGCAGTAAAAAGATCACCGGTTAAAGGTTCCAGATACCCAATAATTGACGGTGAATCTAGACCAACATATATTCTCAAACGCCATTGGGGTCCCATTTTAGTTCTATGTGTAGGTGTAATTAGGACATATACTGCACAACCAAAAGTACGCAGATGAGAAATATCTGGTTGGTGGTCAAATACAAGTTGCATTGGAGAATATTGATGATAAGAAGTGGGACGAAGACGAATTAATGCAGCAACATGTAAAATAGCATGTCCCCAAACAGAAATTGGTAATTGTGTTCGTAATAATAAAGTTCTTGCAATTACCTGGAGAATCTTGATAAGTGACTCTGCTAATCCATTCTGAGTATGAATGTGTGGATAGTGGTGGCCACGGTTCGGTTTCGGGGTGGTTTCGGTTCTGTGGCCACCCAAACCGTAACTGAACTGAGAAAACATGTTTGGTTTTCGGTTTCGAACCGTCGGTTAGGCGGTTCGGTTTCGGTTTTGGTTTGGGCCTATTTCGGTTTCGGATTCGGTTTCGGTTTTGGGAGGTTTCAGTTTCGGTTCCGTTTTTTTTCAATTTTGTGTCCACATGGCACTTTTCTATTGGTTGGAATATATTTTTTTAATATATAAACCGCCCAAAACCGCCGGTTTTGGGTGGTTTTGGGCGGTTTTGGGACACCCCTAACCGTAACCGAAGGTTTCGGTTACGGTTTCGGTTTCGGTTTCGGTTTTGGGTGATCGGTTTCGGTTTGGTACCCACGGTTTAACCGAACAGTGGGTACCTCTATGTGTGGAACTGGATGTTCAACATCAATCCCAACTGATCTGCAATATTCATCAAATGTCTTGGAAGTAAATTCACCGGCATTATCAAGACGTATTGATTTAATCGGATGATCGGAAAAATGTTCCCGAAGCCTGATAATCTGTGCAAGTAACCTTGCAAAAGCAACATTGCATGTTGACAAGAAGCAAACGTATGACCATCTGATGGATGCATCAACTAGGACCATAAAATAGCGGAACGGTCCACTTGGTGGATAAATAGGTCCATATATGTATCCTTAAATTCTTTGTAGGAATGCAGGGGATTCAAACCCAACCTTAGAATGTGATGGTTTTATTACTAATTTCCCTTGTGAACATGCAATACATAAATTTTCATGGGATAAAAGAATCTTCTGGTTCTTTAATGGATGTCCATAAGAATTTTCAATGATTTTACACATCATTATAGATCCCGGGTGACCAAGACGGTCATGCCATATTGTAACTATTTTTGGGTCTAAGAACTTCTGGTTCATAACTGCATAAACTTCTACACATCTTATAAGAGTGTAATATAATCCAGATGATAAGGCACGTAACTTTTCCATAATGAGTTTATGTCCTAAATCATGGGATGTAATGCACAAATACTCAATATTCTCATCATTTATAGTTTCTATGTGATATCCATTATACCTTATATCTTTGAAACTAAGTAGATTACTTCTGGAACTGCTTGAATATAAAGCATCATTGATACATATTTTAGTATTGTTTGGTAGCAATATCATGGCTCTACCGGAGCCTTCTATCAAATCTGCTAGACCTGATATTGTATTAACATTCGCTTCAAGCAAGGTTAAATTTAGAAAGTATTTCTGATTCCGCGGAATCGTATGTGTCGTCGCAGTATCGGCTAGACATATATCTCCTGTATTTTGTTTTTCAATGTCACCCAACTTATCGTTTAAAGACATATATATATATATATTCTGATTACAACAACAAAACAACAAAACAAAAACAAAAATAAATAAAGTACATATCAGATAGAGTGGTAAAAAAAACGCATATATATACATAAGGAATATTTACATAAACATTTCACATGATAACAAAAAAAATTACTAGCAGTACTTAATTGGTATGGACATTTCCATCACCAGTTGAAGTGTTCACTTTATTAGTCGGATCATTTAGGAAATCAGAAACATTAAACTAGGTAATATCCATAAAATGTGAATCTTCCATGAAGTTGGTTTCAGGATTCTTCCCTTTTTTAGTTCCTTTGATTGACGCTTGATAAAGCTCAACCAAATGTTTAGGTGTGCGGCATGTACGTGACCAATGATTATGACAGCCACATCTGAAATAGATGTCATCATCTTTCTTAGGCCCTTTTTGGATACTCTTCCCTTTATCTGGTCTGGCCTTCTAAACATTCCACTTCTGAGGAGTGTTTTGATTATAACCACCCGGACCAAAATAACCATATGATCTTTCATGACCCCGACCACGGCTACGACCACGGTTAGGACCACGACCACAATAGGAACCGCGACCGTGACCACGAACGCGAGTATGTCCTCTAATAGTGTTGGCATTCACTTCTGGAAATGTTGTAGAGCCGGTCGGGAGTGATTCATGATTTTTAATTAAAAGATCATTATTTTTCTATACAACCAGGAGACATGAGATTAGCTCTGAATATTTTGAGAATTGTCGTTCTCGATATTGCTGTTGTAATATCATGTTAAAGGCATTAAAGGTTGTAAATGTTTTTTTCCAGCATATCGTTGTCTGTTACATCCTGACCACACAATTTCAGCTGTGTAGTGATTCTGAACAAAGCAGAATTATACTCAGAGACTGATTTAAAGTCTTTAAAGCGTAAATGTTGCCACTGATACCTTGCATTTGGTAATGCAACATCGGGTTGGTTATCAAATCGGTCTTTCAGCTCTTGCCATAGAACTTCTGGTTCTGTGACAGTTAGGTATTGGGCTTTTAGATCATCATGCAAATGGCGAAGGATAATAACAATGGCAGTAGATTTATCTTGTTCATTTGCCTCGGCCCCATCTTCAATAGTGTAATATAGGCCTTCTGATTTTAAAAGTAATATGGAGTCAATAACCCAGGACATGTAGTTGTCCCCAGACACTTCTAGTGCAGAAAATTTCAAACTTACAAGCTTTGACATTATTACAGCTTCTCGTTAACTAAAAATCACAATCGGAGTCAGAATTTCTAGTCTAATAAAAACCCGAGGAATTTAAATCTTTAGATATATAAAAGAATATTTGTAAGTAAATAAATCCAGAAATTTCAGGTTCCAGTAATGATAAATAAATCCATAAACTTCAGGTTTTGGATGGGTGACCAAACTATTTAAATAAAAAATGCGTAAAAGTAAATAAAATTCGATAAAGTAAATCGCGTAAAAGTAAATAAAATGCGAGAAATTAAATCTAAAACTGCAGGTTCTGGTATAAATAAAAATCTAGAATCTTCAGGTTCTAGTAATAATAAATTCATAAACTTCAGGTTCTGGTAATAAATTTAGAAACTTCAGGTTCTAGTGGTAATAAATTCAAAATTTCAGGTTCTGAAAATAGTAGTATCGTGCTGATAACGTGTTATAATAAAATTAAAATAGCAGATGTAATAATAAGAAGTAATAATAAATTGAGACAAAACGTGAGAATAAATTTAATCTGATTATTGACTTTTGTTTCCCTTTTTTATTGATTGAAAGTGTAGCTATGATGTCTTGCATGTTTTTGATTCTACATGCAAAAATCACTAAACAACTAAACATGGCCTATTTATAAGGCTTGGCAACTGATCATAATTTGAGTAAAAGAGTAAAAGTCCATCTTTGTTTTGTCTCCACATGTGGTGACACTAAGCAAATGTCGGTATGGTGATCGAATCCACAATATTCCACAATACTCTACAACATTCCACAATATTCCACAATAAAGGTAGATATATGATGAGAGAAACTTTTCAATGAAATAGTTTTGAAATATTTAAAATTTCATAGATTTTCTTTAACGAAAATTGTAAAAATAATCTAATCATAGAATTGATTATAGTATCTAACTAAATTTTAATTTTTTTTATTGTTTGTAACCAATCATCAGAATATATTATTATTTTTAGTTAATAAATTACAAAACTATCCTTTTATCCTCTTTTTCCCTTCAATTTAAGAAACGAACTGCTCCATTTCTTCTACACAGAAACTCTGATAACTTGATTCTTCAATCCCAATGCTCCACTCATCGCCCACATTATTGCATCTACTTCTGTCAGAGCATCCATAATGGTTTCAAAAATAGACCCAGGATCCATTTTTATTTTGGTCTTGTAGCCTCCACAATGGTGCAAAAAGAGACTCAAAAAATAAACCTCAAATGTGGGCCCTACCACACTAGACCCAAATTGGGTTCTAAATTTGGAATTCCATTTAGGTTTTGCTCGATGATTGGAGGTGGGTTCTCAATACCTCTCAATCATTAGGTTGGGCGTTTATATATATATATATATATATATACATATATATATATATATAAATAAGCTCAACCCAATGATTATTAATTTAATATATATATATATCAATTATTTTAATTTAAATATATAATTATTAATTTCAATAATTATATATATAATGAAAAAATATAAATAAATTTAATATAGATGACAAACATTTTGAATCAAAAATTATGTTTTGTGATCCAAACTCGTTGTCCTGACTCACCTGAAGCAAGAATTTAGCTAATACAACGATAAAGGGATATAATTAGAAAAAATGGTTGTGGTGGTTGTAGTGGTAGTCGATCGTAAACACTATTTTGTTTTAAATATTTATTTTTGTTGATGCAATTCAGTTGTGCTAATTTTAAATGAATAAATTGTTTTATTTTAAATTAATTATAATTTGTTAAATAATTATTGATAGTGTTGATATTTTAAATATATTATATAATTTTTTTATTAATATATATACATATAATATTTTAAAGAAGAGTAATGATTGTTTGGAAAAAAGTTAAAAAAGTGGATCCACTTTTACTTTTCCAATTTATCCCATTGTAGGGAAAAGAGACCCAAATTAAGTGGATCCAAATGGCAAGACCCACTTTGATGATGTTGCAACAAATGGATCTTGTTTTTAGGTCTTACCATTATGGATGCTCTCACTGCTGCCAACACTCGCTCCTCCACCCGATGCCTCCACAGACATTTTTCATTGTGATATTTCTATTTGTAAGGCGTAAATATATATTCAGCGACTATTCAACTTAGTGTATGTTTAATATGGCTTTTGAAAGAATCAAAAGCGTTTTTTTAATGCTAAAAGCTATTTTGAAGTTTTTTTTAGTTGTTTGACAAAATTCAAAAAAACTTTTTTAATATATGAATTGTCTTAATTACCTTTTATAAAAGTCATTTTATGTCTACTTAAGGAAGCCCAAAATTTGAGCTTTTTCAAAAAAGCTTTTTTTGAACTTTTTAAAAACATATGAATTGTCTCAACTACCCTTTATAAATTTTAGATATTTCATCATAACTCTTTCATTATAAATACATTGTCAACACCGTTTTTTTGTAATTCACTCAACCAAAAGCTATTTCTAAAAATACATTGTCAATACTTTTTTTTATAATTTACACAACAAAAAGCTTTTTTTGTTAAAAGCTCTACTACAAAATGATCTACTCTAAAAACTCTATTTGAAAAGTCATACCAAACACACCCTTACTTAAATATATGTGACACTGCCATGAAAGTTTGTACTTTATTAATTTATTTTATTCTAAAAATAATTTTTTAATATTTTAATCAAATTTAATTTAAAATACTTGTTGCTTTCTTTGAATCGATTAAAATGATTTTATTTATTTTAATATAATTTTATACTTACCTCTCAAAAAAAACAATTGAATTATTTTTTATTTAATCTCATTTTATATCAAACAAGAGACGGTCTTATTTTATTCTAATTCATACTGCACTAAACACATCACAATACTAATTTAGTTCAGTCCAATCCAATTCAATACAATCCCATAAAAATAGTTCAATCCAATACCTCACTACGAGATTGAATATCGAACCGATTTTCGAAAAGCTGTTGACCCATTTATTGGAATGAGAAGTGGTTCGACATGGAAGGAGAATGATTGGACATGGATAGAGAAGCCGTGAGGAGGACAGAGGGTAAAGCGACGACGTTTTGGATGAGGTTGGAGAATTGGTCATGTGAATAGTTGCTTAAAACTAGAGTTTTGAGTTGGGTTTTTGTCAAGGGTTCTTCTCTTGCTGCTGTTGCTGCAGAGTTGTAGTAGGAGTTGAATCTTGAAGAGAAAGCTGATGAAACTAGAAACCTCAGTTTCAATCTTGTCTTTCTTTTCGAGTTCATAAGCATTTGTTTGAACTTCAATGTAAGGAAGCTCTTCAAATGAATGCTTATGAACTAATGACACAATTTTCACTCACAGGTGACAACACTCTTCTTGACTTCTTCTATAAAAAAATATATATTGTTCTCTTCAATTGGTTTGGGCCTAACATAGATTTGTTAAATATCATATATCTAGGGCCCAGTCTAGCCCAATGAAAAAAAAATTAAAAATTATTAGATGTTGATGTAGGACAATTGGCTTTGGACTTTGAAGAAGAGATGGATAGAAAATTGTCCAAAAGAGGTGTTTCAATGAAACGGGCATAACTTTTCGCTCGGTTGACATTATAATATGTTTTCGGAAAGGGTTTTCGAAGCTCCATAGCGGTACAATCGGGGCTTGCCCGGTTGACGTCATTTACTCCCTCAACGGAGCTGTTTAAGATAGGTTATCGGGCATCCGAAGAATTTTATGTTTTTATTTGTTTTCCGTTTTTATTTTATTTAGATGAGGATATTTTAGTCTTTTCTGTTTTTAGGGTTTTCAAAGCCTATTTAAGGCTTTTGTTATCAGTTTCGAGGTATTCAATAAATTTTACAATTTGGTTTCAGTTTCTTTTTTTTCTGGTGGATTCCAGTTTATGTTCTGTTAGGGTTACGCTTGTGATCCTAGAACTTCCGTTCTGCGTCAGATGTTATTCTTGTTTAATATATAATTAGAATTGTTTTGATTTTTTTTGGAGTATGTATTTGTTCATTTAAGGCATGTTTGGCACGCTGTATTGTATAGTATTTGATTAGATTGTATTTGATAGTATTGCATTGGACTGTATTATCATGATACAATCATGTGTTTGATGATATTATTAGACTGTATTAAGTCATACAATGTTTTGGTATGATTTTGTTTCCAAATATTTTGTATATAAATAAAATTAATGTATTTTTGAATAAGAAATAATATTATAATATATTTTTTTGTTGTATTATATTTTTTAAATAATATTTTTATTATAAAATTTAATTTTCAAAATTATATTTTAATTAATTTTAAATTTTTAATATTTTGTATAATTTTTTATATTTATTTAATTATTTTAATCCTTTATATAAATTTATTTGAAAAAAAAATCACCTACAAATTTAATACAACATAAACTCACCATTTTACTATGTATTATCTAATATAATACAATGCTCGTTGTATTAAAAACACTATTGACATTATTTAATACAATACAATGTATCTTGTCAAACACATGTATTGTATTGTGTATTATATTTTAATTCTCTTATACTGTACAATACAAACAAATAAACAAGCCCTTAGATCAACATACGGTAAATAGTTTTTGTGGATGTTAGATATCCAAACATGGAATTTTGTTGTAATTGATTCTAGTGCACAACTTATTTTTAATTTTGCTATTGGATACGAAAATTGGATTGAAATGTTTAAATAATTAGTAATAAGCTAATGTTTTTAATAAAAAAAAATAGTCAGAATTTAATTAATAATTATATTGAATTGTATGGTTGTTTATGTCGAAAAGAATTTGTTAAAAATATTGTTTCAAATTCTATTTTAGTTGATATTTACCCTGTTAATACATTATAAAGTATAAATTCGATGGATAATAATACATGAGATATTATATTTGTATTAAATTATATGTTTACACAAAACAAAAAAATTGCACATTCGTATGATTAATCATAATTACTAATAAATTAACTTTACATCTTATAAAATGATGAAAATAAACAAGAGTACAATAATATAAACTTTAAAAATAAAAGAGAGAAAATACTTTAATGGCCGAAAATAAGGATTAAAATCCTCTATTGAGTTTTTTTTTATCGGCTAACTCTGCTAATCTTTTAAATATATATTGTGATATAAGACCATTAATCGAATCAACAGATAGGATTAAGGTTTTTTTCTCTCTCTTTCTCGTACCTTGCAAAAGAGATGGCAGCTCAATCCAAATCCACCTCAACAATGGCCTCCTCTCTCATTTTCCCTTCCATTTCTCTCCAAAAATCAACCCTCTTCAACAATGAATTACATTTATGTTACAAATTAATTAAATCCATAGCATTTCTTGTTTTTTACAATTTTCTTCTCGCAAAGAAGAAAAAAAATGCTTTAAATCAGAATCAAGCATAGCAGATCCTATTGTCGATGATGAAACATCATAGAAAACAAAAATGATTAGAGACAGAAAATTGATTGTAGGTTGTCTTCAGATGGACAAAAATAAAAAATTGATAGCAACTTGTCCTACTTCTTGTCTTGAGGTGGTAACAAGTTGGTTAGGTTAAAATATGTCTACCATGCACATCACCTCTTAGTTGGTTAGCTAGGTTAAAATATGTCTATCAAGTTGGTTAGGTTAAAATATGGCTACAATGCACATCACCTCTTAGTTGTTAATACAGGTGGTAGTGCATATATCTTTGCTTCAATTTTTGTGATAAGGCTTTATCGTACGTAATTTATAAGCACTTGTAATGAGTTTTATCTCTATTGTTGTGGGAGTAGATATCTCCCGTTATAAGAGTAAATATTCAGACGGTAACATGTAATGTTTCGATCTTGGTAGATTCTAACATATTATCGACCCGTTCGATATCAGAAATCTTTATAATAATTCATATATATATATATATATATATATATATATATGTCCACCCTTATTTTTTTACTATCAACCAATTACCAATTATTTCACATTCTTTCAAAAAATAAAATTGTATTTCACCTAGAACATTCAACCATTGATATATTAGTAGATACTATCAAACTTCATTTAATTGTATGAATCCAATTCAATAACTAATAATTTTTCCTTTTTTGTTTTTGAGTTATTACAAAAAATATTACAATAAGACGGATGTGACCTGTCGAGATCAAATAATATATGTATAACGGTCCGGATATCTACCCTTATAACGAGAGATAACTACTTCCATAAATCGGAAAGAAAACTCATCACACATGCTTATAATATGCGCATTGTTGGATTTGAACCTCTCACCACTAATGTGAAAGAGATGTGCACTACCTCACGGACCTCGAACCTTCGGTTGAACGACTCGTGTGTGGACACGAGCCACGCGTACACAAATATCGCACCGATTGGACCGTGAGTGCATAACCAATCTTTTGCTACTATTTTAAATTCCTTTTTTCCCTAAGTCAGACGTTTTAATGATAAGGAAAGAATTAATTTCCGTTTTGGATTCCGATACCTACTTGATCAATAAGAAAACAGAATCAGTGTTTAATTAGGAATAAATCTCTTGAAGATTAATCCTGAATTAAAATCCTTTATCTTTAAAACGTGATTATCAAGTATTTTCCATATCAATCCTCTTGATTCGGTTTTATATAAACCCTAGTCTACTCTTCGAAGAAAATAGACACAACATTACAAAATACAGAGCAAATAAATTTTCTTAGCAGTGCTTTCCTTTCTGAGTTCTTGGTAAGTTTAAACTCGATTTGAGTTAGCTCAAAGTGGATAGTGCTTTGCACGGCACTGTTAAAATCGTTGCGATTTGGGAGACAATCACCATAAACATACTAATAATACCCGGCGAAATTTTCATAAGGACACCGTGTGAAATACGGGCCTCGATTTCTCTAAAGTGTTACCTGACGTGGTGTTTTATTGGTTTATTACTTTCTGTTTCTTCCAGATTTACGAACCAGAATTGTTATTGATTTATCAATACAATACTACCATCTCTGTTAAGAGGTGATGTGCATGACTAATAATTTTTCTGATAACATTACAATGGAGTAAACTTACATAAATCTTACTATATATTTAAAATTAAAGAGCATCATATGTGATTGCTATAATTATAACTGATTTTATAAGCTAACCAACTCAGCAAAAACTGGGAAAGGAACATAATCTTTTGACCAATATGAAGTACCAACTCAGCCAAAACTGGGAAAGGAACATAATCTTTTGACCAATGTGAAGTGTAAAGTGGCCATTTTTTTCCAACATAAATTAAGAAAGTAAGCAAGATTTCTTACCAGATTGCAACTGCATGGGTGTTGCTTATGTGAACATAACAAATTTTCAAGAATAATTGGCCTAAATATTCAAAAGTCACTCATTATCTTAATTTCGTTTGGCTTTAATAAAAATAATACAAGTTTGGTTGCCAAACACATTTTGTTTTTTAATGCTAACTTAGCAAGACTATGAGCTATTAAATTGGCAGACCTACTAACAAAAAGAAAAGATCTAGAATTAAAACAATCTACTGAATGGATATTATCCCGAATCATCAACCCAATCTCAAAGCAAAGATTCTCCTGGACTGGGATCGAATTGATAACCACCGCAGCATCAGACTCCAGCTTCCTTAGCTAACCGAATGCCCCATAGGTTGCCAAACACATTATTAATCAAGACTCAAGAGTATTGCAAAATTGATTATTTCATTATAATATATATATATATATATATATATAAAATTTCAAGTCAATACGTACTGATATTCATCAGTGTGTTGAATGTATACTATTAGAATTACATACTTTGACTTAAAATATATGTATTTGTCAAAACTTCTTCATAATTAGTGGCTCATATACAACACACCGATATAAGTTATATCAATACAAAAAGAGGAGAAAAAGACTAAATATATATCAATATCTCATATAGTAAAATGTCAATCAATACACATTAATTAATTGACTCCTTTTAAATTTTTAAGTAGATTTTAAAATTTTTCTTAGGGTTCTATCAAAATCAAATAAAAATATTTTGGCCGGTTTCAGTTAGTCAAAAATTCTCAGAGGGGTTTTTTTTTTATATATATCTAATTCTGAAATTGTATGGTCATTAATTAATTTATTTGGTTAAAACTTAAAGTGTTTTTCAATAAATGATTACTTTCTTTTGAATTATTAATTTAAATACAAAGAGATTTGATGACTGTTATAGTTTTTTTTTTTTTTTTTTAAGAATGACAATGTTATAGTTGGTTCTTAAAGATCCAGAATCTTCTGTAAAATAAATAAATGGTTTAAAGTTTAAAGGCGAAATTGAAGCCAAGATTTTAATCTGAAAAAGGTGTGACATCATATGATGCTCCACAGCTAACTTCGGAGAAAAGACCTTTTTAAATCATATTATATTTTAAAACAATATTCAAATTTTTTTTTATAATTATGATTTATCATTATGACTTTATGGAGTTTATGAGCCACCCAAATATTTCAATTTAAAAAGAAGAAAGTGATTGGTGTTTTGTTGTTCAATTTTATTATATTATATTATATTTCATTATAACTTCGGAGAAAAGACCTTTTAAATCATATTATATTGACAAAATTACTTTATTTAAAGCAATATTCAATTTTTTTTTATAATTATGATTTATCATTATGACTTTATGAGCCACCCATATCTTAATATCAAATCATTTTCAATTTAAAAGAAGAAAGTGATTAGTGTTTTGTTGTTCAGTAATTTATCATGGGATTAAGTTATTTGACCTTTCGTTTATTTTGTGATATCCTATTTTTAATAATTTCTTTTAAAAAAAATAGTTGAAATACTTTTTGAAAGAAAGAAACAACTTATATATGTTTTTTTTTTAAATATATACTTTTATTTTAGAATTTTTTTTTGTTTTGATACAGATATTTTCAATAAAAAAAAACTTTATATGAATGAATCTATAATAGAAGGCATAATATTGTATTTTGATACTTAAGGAGCATTTATCTTTAGGTCTGAAATATTAAAATATATGAATTTAACCTAAAGTCATAAGTCTGAATAAATAAATCTTAATAACATGATTGTTTTTCTAATTTGTATGATATCTTAATGGAAATATTTGAAAACATATAAAAATATACACATACCCTTTTAACTATTACTTTATTTCATATAGAAGCATTTAATATTATTAATTTATTTAAATCTTTATAATATATTTACTTTAAATTAATATTAAGAAAAATAATGAAACTATTATTTTAATAAATTTATTAAATTAAATAAATATTTTCATTTAAAAACAAATCAGCTGAGACGAATATCTTTCATCTCCGATTGAAGGATACTCCTGACAAGGTAAATCGCACTTGTTGTGCCTAATCTCACTAATTATGTAGTGATTAACTGATGTGGTAGAGATTTAACATTGTAGGCGAACAACTCAATATGTCAAAAGTTCATTTGATAATTCATAAGAACCTCAATCCGACGTAACACATATCCACTTGACTGTTGGAGTATTAAAGATGACCACTAATCAACACTCCTAACACTATAATCAACACTCCTAACACTATGTCACCGCTTGCTTGTACATGATATTCAAGTAACCGGAGAACTACCTGTTCAACACATTTATTCATCACTAACCAATCGCTTATGAGTTACCCGAAGGCTGAAGGAGGCTTTATATCAAGTTAATTTGTTAAAATTGATCGGTCGATGCTGCTTATGTAAGGCTTTAACTCTTTAACTTTTTCGATGATTAAATTTTATGTCAACAATATTATTATTGTAATTTGTGTGATTCTCAAAGGGTATTTTTGAAAACAAAGTGTCAAAATTTGTCAGCTATGTCATCTTTAGATAAAAGTCAAGTTTTTCAATTTTTTTTTTCATTGAAGATGTTTTCTTTACTCTTTCCCACTTTAAATCCCTAAATAGGAAAAAAAAACATCTTATCTCTTGTTTTTTAGAACTTTTCAAATTTAAGACATAAAAACAAATATCCCCAAAGGTTTCTTATTATAATTCATATGCAGCAGAGAAGATAATTTTTTTAAAAAAATTTTTATTAAACATTATATACATACTACATAATTATTACTTTTTTTTTTCCTTTTCTAGTTATTTGATTGAGTATAATAAGTATATTCGCTGGATAAGGCAGTAAGTGCCAGTAACATTATTGTACCACTTTTGATTGAGAGTAATAAATTTTTTATCCATCTGTATAAGATCGTTCCACGTGGCGATAGATTAAAGAATATAATTAGATAATAATGAGGAAATTAAGCTATAAGTGAGAGATACTATAAAGACATTCCTATGTCAATTCTTGAGAAAACGTCAAGTTTTTACTTGGAATATTACATAAATCATTATAATAACATTAACGTACATAGACGGGAATCTTATTAAAATTTTATTTTATTTTAAATGACTCTAATTCTATAAGGTTTTTGAAAACGATGCCTATCAACCAAGAAAGCTACAGTTTATGGAGCTAATTCCAATTGAAAATCATTAAATCATTGAAAATCAACACCATGATGGACATAAATAAAATTTTCTATCTTTCAAAAAAAAAAATTCTAATGTGAAACTCGACGATATAAGAAACAAAAATGGAATGCATATACAATCAAAATACACTAATTAATTAAGTTGTATCGTACTATTTTTTAAAATATCAAATGTATCAATTATAATATCTTGATCAATAGTATCAACAATCTATCTTTTAATATAGACAGTCGCCGATTTTGTTAAAATTCATTTTATAGTTTATATCTTACAATGAAATGATGTATTAATAATTTTTATTGTAGAATAAATTAAGTTATTGATGTATAAATGTGAAGAGATTGAGTCAAATATAATAATATAAAGTTTATAAACTAAAATTAGATTAATCTAATATTTCAAAACTAAATAAAATAATCAAATGCAAGTAATTCATAAAAATGTATTTAGTTTGAAGACAATTTTTAAAATTGGGAAAGAAGTTGAATCAATTTTGGAGAATGGTAGAGAAAATTGGTATAAAAATCTCTTTTATAAAAAATAAGGAAATATAAAAGGGACAACATATTAACAAATGACAAATCTATGAGTTAGTGTTTGTGATCCAAAAACAATTATTATAAATGGCATTGTGATAAATTTATATGTATGTTTTTGGTAAATTTACACTGTATTTTTTAATATCTTTATTTTTATTTTTAATATCTTTATTTTTATTTTTTTAATGAGCTAGTCCACCCTTACCTATGCATAGTTACGTCCATGCTGAATGCAATATTATTATATAATTATATGGTTCAATATGGTTCAGTGGTGGAAGTTGCTTATTTAATCTGTAATATCTAGATTCGAGTGGCTGCCACATATATAGTATAATAAATATAAAATAAAATCTAATTCGGTTCAATAATGTCCCGTTCATATATTATTTTTTTAATGTTAATTCATATATTAAATATTTACTGTTTAAGCTTATAAACTTATCTACCCTTTTTAACATTCAATTGTTATCAAGTTTTATTGCTCAACCCTCTTTTTTCTATCTGTATTCTCATTTCTCCACCTATTACCTCAAAACAATAATAATTAATATTACGGAGGTAGATATATCTTGACAGAAACTCTTCAATGAAGTATCTTTGAAATGTAAAAAAAAATTCTTAGATTGTTTTTTTTAAGGGATTAGATTTCATAGATTGTTATTGTATCTAAGTTATGGGCATAATAAAATATGAGTAGTGTTATTCGCACACCCCCTACTGATCTATTCATGTCTCCCTTTTTTAATTATATAATATTCTTTTTTTTTTATCAAAATTACTTAAAGAGACATACAACTTAGGAAAGAAATCTTCTACAAAGTAAATCTATTAAAATCTCATATTCATTTTCAAAAAAGAAAAAACTCAGTAATCTGTTTTTTCAAAAAAAAAAAATTAACTCTTAAACCCTACAATATGCTTCTTACATACATCTAAAATATTATGAAAGAGTTTGAGAACGATATCAAGAATATAGACGAATTATCTAAGAACGATATCAAACATCTTGAAGAATTGTGTGAGAATGACATAAAGCAAGAATTGTCTGACAATGACAGTAAGCATCTGAAAACAATTTATTCTCTGGAGATAAGTTTGAAGTTTATTTATTTATTTTTTCTTTAGAATGATATCAAGTTGTCGTTGTGTTGAAGTACCCTATTATTTTTAATTTTTTTGTTTCCACCATGAAATAAGAAGAAAAAAAAAACTAAAAAAAAAAGAAATAAAAGAAAAAAAATTAAATCAATCAACGGAGGTGAGAGAGATGTATACAGATACAGAGATAAGAGATTGAGAAATCATAAATTGGTAGTTTTGGAAATAAATCAAAAAATTTAATAAAAATATTTAATTTTATTTAATTAAATCAAAATTTTAAAAAGTGGAGTATGAATAAATCAATAAGGGGTGAGCCAATAGCACCACTCAAAAATATTTATCTTTATCTAAACTCCTTACACCAATTATTTCTCTTATCAAGTGTCATCCTAATATTAAGAATACCGATTTTTAAAAACCAATATAAGTTACACTTTTACTTTGAAAAAAATAAATACAAATTTCAATTTTTATTCAAACACTCAGAACTTTTATCTCAAAACTGTTAAAAAAAATGATATGTCATGTCAAATTTCAATATCAATATAGTTTATAGTATTTATGAGTCTTATTAGTAGTTATAAGTCTTATCACAATGATTTTTTTTTTTGAACTTCTGATTTTTTTTTTGAACATAGAATTATAATTTAATAATCAGTAAACACCGTACATCTATAGTTAGACATATGATGTTGGTTCGGTGGTATACCTCTTACAACTATACCACAATGTTATGTGTTCGAGTTCTTCCTCTAAAAAAAACTCATAATTTATGTATTATATACTTCAAAACAAAAAACTATACATTTTCTATATATAATAACTTCTTTTTTTGAAAACTAATACCAATGTGGGTCAAGATCTGCTGAGACCTGACGATATTATTATATTATACTCTATAAGCATGGCTCGAAATACAATACTCAAATAAGAGGAGATGTCTCCTCACACTCTGTGGCTGAATGAATAAATATAAGCAAGTATTTACAATAACAGAGTTTGAACTATGTGGCGAAACTTTATTTTGAAGTCTTTAACCATCAAGATAATGTACATATTATTTTATGATACTTTTTAAATTATAACGAATTAAAATAGTGCTTATCAAAAATAAAAATAGTGAAAATTTTTATAGTTTGAATTGAATAGTTGTGATAAAAGTTAAAGAGCAGAGCATTATTTAAATAAAAAAAAATACTACAACAAATATTAAAATAATATTTAAATTTCATTGTTGTATATTATTAAAAGGTAATAGCGACTCAGCAATGAGTAGGCAAGTATTTTTTATACTAATTTTTCTTGATCAAGATCCAATTAGCACTTCATCTTCCTTTTGTTTTTTACAGTAAAGAAGAAGAACTTATGAATTAAAATAAACAAATTATGCAAGAGAGTTCCGTACATGATCATCCGAATAAATTTAAGAAAAAGCTTATGGCAGCTGAATGAAGCAGCCACACATTTAAAATTTGCATCTACGTTTACTAAATTATGGGGAAAAATTACTTGGTGTTCAATGTTTAAATCTTGTTAATAACGGTTGGCTTTACATATGTGTCCAAATGATATGGTAAGTGAATTGTCAAAAGCATATTACAATTTCATAGTTTTGATATTTTTTATGATTGTTTAACAAAACTCAATATAAGTTTTTGTAAGGTTTGCCTACGGTACTCAGAAAAAAGTATTGGTATGATATCAACCACTTTTGGGGAACAATTTCATGGTTTACTTCAAAGCAAAAGTGATTTCCAAATATTTTTCAAAATTAACTCAAAACTAACTTTGAGTTGTTTCTAAAAATTGGTGCTATCATATCAATATGAGTATAGTAACCAAAAGTTTTTTTTTTTTTTTAAGGTTGTTATATGTCTATATGTCAACTTGTGTTTCTTCCAAAATCCTCCTTTTTTTAAAAGAAAATTTGTTCCATCTACTCTTATTAATTTTAGATATTTTATCCTACACACCTTAAATACCAAACAATGTACAATTTTACTTAAGAAATTGCAGGGAAGCGCTTGAATCCAATGCCCAATCCGTGTGAACCTGATAAGTCTATTTCTTTTCCTCCTGTTCCAAACACATCATTGCACTCTCACACAATTTAAGTTGAGTTTCGGTTAACAAAATCCCAAATTATTTATAATACCTCAATAAAATAAAAACTTTCTAATCGTTTGAAACGTATTAAATTCTTACTCTTTAAAAAAAGAAGAAGGAAAAATTGTATTTTAATCCCCGTAGTTTACCTTAATCTGTGTTTAGTCCATATTTTTTTAAATTGTAATTTTAGTCCATCATTTCTATGACATTACGTATTTCAGTCCCTACCATCCAATTCTATTAGAGTTCCGTCAAGTCAACAATGGTCAATGAGGGTAGAAAGGTAAAATAACATCACATGTTCTAGAATTTTATATAAGCAAAGGGTATAATAGTAATTTATAAATTAATTTTAAATAAACAAATAAATATTATTAAATTAAATCTTATCTCCTAATTAAATTTCTCTTTTCATTTTTTTTTCCTCTCTCTCTCCTCCGGTCACCATCTCTCTCACCAGACACCATCTCTCGCACTTTCTCCATCTCTCTCCTCTCTCACTCGATCATCATCACTTTCACACACCACAACAGACACAATCTCTCTCACCAGACACCAGCTCCCTCTTTCTCGATCTCTCTCCTCTCGTTTCTCGGTCTCTCTCTAACCTCCATGAAATCCTAGAAGTTACTCAAATCAATCTCCCGCAGCCGCAGCGAAATTGGTGAACCCTAGCCGCCCCTCCCATCACCAAATCGAACCCCACCAACCGCACAAACCCTCGATGATGTTGATGGAGATTTATGGGGAGGTTTCTGGGTTCGATTTGAGTCGGTGGTGGGCTTCTGGGTTCGATGACGAAGACAATGAGATTTCTGGGTTGGGTAAAGATAGGTTTGGTAAAGCTGGGTTGGCGGTGGTAGGTGCAGCAGTGATAGAGCTGTGGAGTTTGTTGTGAGCTGTGGAATTTGTTGTAAGTTTATGGGTTTGATTTTTTTCTTTGGTTTGAGTTTGTTTGGCCGTCGACTGGTGTTGGATTTGACGGTATTTGGGTGGTGGAGCGTGGTGGGTGGTTTGGCGGTGTGGTGGTGGCACTGGTGAACCCAGATCTGCAATTGATGATATTTGGGGTGTGGTGGCAGTGTTTTTTTAATTATTTGATGGATTCAATTGATCTGCAATTGATTTACCCGTGTCTGGATTCAAATTAGATGGATTCATTTTTTTTTTCTTTCAATATTTGTCAAATGGATGAATTAAATGTTTAAGTGATTTGATTTTAAGAGATGGTGATGATGATGATGAATGGATGATGATAGATGACGAATCGATTTCCTTTTTTTCCATTTATTTTTGGATTGATTTCTTTTTTGTGGAATTTGATTGATGGTGAATAAGTGTGTTTAGATATGGATCCATGAAGTGGTGTTTGATGAAAATGTTTTTTTGGATCTGGATCCACGAAGAAGATGAAATTTGTTTTGTGTGGAATTTGATGAAAATGTATTGATCTGGATCCATGAAGTCTGGTGTTGGGTATTGGTTTGGTGATTTAATAATAACGATAATAATAATTATTATTATTTTCGAATTAGGTTTTTTATATATTTCAATTTTAATTTGTTTTTATTTTTCATTAAGGGTATTTTGGTCATTGTGTCATCTGACAATGCCAGTCAAGGGCATTAAGGTCATTTACCACATTTGACATGACAGAATCTGTCATTTTGATGGATTCTATCACAGAAGGACTAAAAGTTACAATTCCAAAACACCGTGGGCTAAACGAAGATTAAAGCAAACTACGGGAACTAAAATACGATTTTTCTAAAAAAAAATTACATTAAATTTTTACTTCTATTAGAGCATCTCCAATGCAAACGTGGCTTGTGAAAATAAAAAGATGCTACATAGGATAAATAGACATTTTGTAAATAATTGTGTCTCCAATGCAACAGTGCATATCCAACCTCAAGCTGAAGTGGCAAAAAAAATAATATACATTGTCAACATGACTGTCCATTTTCAGACGGTCTGTTGCACAACCCTTTTTTAGGTTGACTTAACAAACATTTAAAATTGACATTAATTTTTTCATCTATTTTTAGTAAGGAAATAAAATAAAAAAGAAAATAGTAAATAAAATTGGACACATCATTAAAACAAAATATGTTTTAAACGGAAGCATTGGAGACCAAATTTTAAGTTGATTGTCTATCAAGTCCATATTTATGCCACATAGAAAGCAAGTCTCTTGACATTGTTGCTATGTCAACGATTATTCATATACAAGCCATTTTTTCATTGGAGATGCTCTTATAACCTTAGTGTGAATGCATTATTGCTATCTGAAATTATTTGGAGATAAGAATGATTTCCTTTTTCTTTTATCTTTTATTTTAATTGTTATATATATATATATATATATATATATATATATATATATATATAAGGGTGGTATGGTGTGGTGATCTTGTGCTTCACTCCGACCTCTTCAATAGTGCTTCGAAATTTTATTGCAGAAATGAGATCCTCCATCACTCACTATTGCCCTCGGTGTGCCGAAACGAGTGAAGATATTCGCTTCAAGAACCTTGTGACTTCCTTAGCTTCACATGTCGGCGTGGCAATGGCCTCAACCCACTTGGACACATAGTCAACGGCCACTAAAATGTATTTGTTCCCCATTGAACTTGGAAATGGCCCTATGAAGTCTATGCCCCATACATCGAAAAGCTCTACCTCCAACATGATGTTCATCGGCATCTCATCTCGTTTTGTAATGGTGCCGGTTCTTTGACACCGGTCACAAGCTTCTAAAAAGCTCATTGAATCTTTGAACAGTGTTGGCCACCAAAAATCTGATTGGAGCACCTTTCTAGCCGTCCGTGAAGCCCCGAAGTAGCCCTCACACTCCTTAGAGTGGCAATGGCTTAAAATATTTCCCATTTCTTTTTCGGGCACACAGCGGCGAATCACCCTGTCTCCACATATTCTGAACAATAGAGGTTCATCCCATAAGTAGAACTTCAATTCCGTAAAGAACTTCCTCTTTTGATATGTATTCATGTCCGGTGCCAATATACCACTAGCTAGGTAATTCACAACATCCGCAAACCATGGCACTAGGTAACTTTTCAGCTCAAACAACTGCTCATCGGGGAATTCTTCTTTGATGGGCTCCTCAACTAGCCCGCTATCATCCCTCTCCAATCTTGAAAGGTGATTGGCAATGAAAATACTACTCAAGCGTGTGTCTAATAACCTAGAGGGGGGGTGAATAGGTTTTAATCAAGTTAATTACCAACTTTTCTTGATTAGTCAATAATAAAAGTCACCCCACAAGCAAACATACAAAATCAAGTGTAAAATGCGGAAATTAAATAACACACTTGATTTTTACGTGGAAACCCTTCAACAAGGGAAAAACCACGGGCTATCCTTCTAGCCACACCGATCCTCAAATCCACTATTGTAATGATGTTTACAACCTAGGTTGACCTGTAGTCACACCATTCTCGGTCACTAACGCACCACTACTACCCAACGGGCCTTTATAGTGAATCCTTGATCACTTTGCTTGCCAACCACACCTTGGTTGCAAGACTTCACTTGCTTGTGCACTACACCTTATAGTCACAAGACTTAACTCTCAAGAAGAGATTAACAACCTAAGTGAATATATGAATATTCAAAATGCAAACAATGCTAGGCAGCACTAAATGCTTATCTAGGGATTAAAGATGACACTAAGTACAAATTCTAGATATCAATGTCTATATGAACGCTCATAAAGACCTAACTAGATATAGATATGCAAGTCTTAAATTTAGTCATCAACCAAAGCCATATCAACACATGTTGTCACATAAAATGGCAAGGACAATAAATGCAATTAACAAATGCAATCAATGAGTCCTAATTAGCTAGAGGGCAAATATGTCCTAAATGCAAGCTATCACCAATACAACCCAATCATATAAAGGAACTCATAATAGATGCATTAAATAGAGTCCTAGCATTTAATCAACTAATAAATGCAATAAAAAACATAATCTTGGAAAGTATGAACAAATGATAAATATGGGTTTTTGTTCAACTTACCAAGTCAACTAATGATGAAGACCCATACCTAAAGATGCTTATAAATGCATGAAGATGATGGGTGTTGGGTTTGGAGAGTCAAGTAACAAAGCGTGAAGCTTTCTCTCTCTAAGGGTTGCTCTCTCTCTCATAAAATGGGTTCTTGAAGCTCTGAAACGAGTTGGGGAAGAAGAGAACACTATATATAGAAACCCTAGACAAAACTGCGTCATTTTGGGCTTGGCAATCAAAATCCCGTCAATACCGCTTGCTGGACCGCGTCTCGGGTAAGTGCCCAGACCGCGGTACATGCAGCGGTCCACCGTCTGGACAACATCGCGGCGGGGACCGCTGTGCATGCAAAGCACATGCCGCGGTCTAGGCAGCAGGGGCCTACTGAAGTATACCGCAGTAGGGACCGCTGCGTGATTGGTTTATTTCTATACATAGTTTAGGTCCCCATTTCCTATTATTTGTGCTTTGTTCTTGGGTGAAATTAGGTATTTTATGTGTTTGTTGAGCATTTATAGGTCACATTCCATGAAAGAGGTGGTTAGAATTATTTTGAAGAAAATGAGCAAAAGCTGAATTTCGGCCAGTGCAGATCACCCAGATTGCGGGGGCCATATCTCTCATCTCCGATTTAATTGTGGTGTCCTACCACCTATGGATGGAAAGCCCGGAAGTCTGGTTTCCGGCGCACTTTACGGATCGCAATTCCGATATTTCTAGAAGAAGTTATGTCCGTTTTAGTATCCAATGGTCAGATCAGTCATAATTCCGTAAATAGTGACTGGATTTATTTTGCAAGTTGTCGGAACGGGAAATATTACCTTCTTGGACATGAGTGTGAGTCTTGGAAAGCAAGTTGACACCTAATC